>JH720391.1:0-15735 GCA_000231825.2 Tetrahymena elliotti 4EA
AATATCTAATTTCTCACAAAATAAATTTTTTAAATTCAAAAAAAATCTAAATAATAATTTACATTTGATGGTATCTCAAAATATTTAAATAAAAAATTTCAAATTAATTTTGGTATTTTTTATAAAGATAAGAAATTTTTATTTTTTTACATTCAGTTTTAAGTTTTATTTTTTTGGAGATAATATTTAATTATTCAATGATAAAAACCTATACTTCGATATTTTTTTGAAGTTTTATCAATAGACTATTATAATTTGCAATAAGTTTGATAATTAAAATAAAAGAATATCAAATTCTATTCATTTTTTAAATCATCAATCAAATTTATTCCTTTAACTGAGTTCAATTTTTGAAACAAAGAATGAATAATTGATTTACTTTTTTTTATTGGCAAACTAATAATTTTTTAAAAAGTGAAGAATTAATTTGAAATAATTTATTTTAAATTATATTTAATTTAAGAAATTTTAATAAAGTTCATAAAATATTTTTAAGAAGGTCTGAAAATAAAAACCAAAAAATTATTTATTCTAATAGAATTGTACTTGAAAAAAATTTGATTGATTTTACAAAACTTAAATAAATATTAAATAGGAAATAGAATAATTATCTATCTTATAAAATTTATTGAGAATGAATAACATTTTTATATCGAAAGAAAGAAAATAAATTCTTAATTTAAATTATGTTAGGATTAATTAGCTATTGTATTATTAAAAAACCTTATAATTTTGTATTCTCAACTAAACCATTTATATTGAACGTGAAATATAGAAAAATAAAGGGCAATATTTATTTTTATTCAGTCAGAAATAAATAGTATAAGTTATAAGTGATTATTGATGAATTTAATTGAGAATAAATTATTTTTTTTGATAAAAAAGGTTATTTAATTTTTTTTGATGGGAATTTAAAAAAAAAGATTCATTAAAATGATTTTTTTTGAATTTAAATTTGATTGTTTGGCGTTGTAAAAAATAAAAATAAAAATTTTTAATATTATAAAACTTAGGTTCATTTATTTAAATAGATGTGATAAATTGAGATAAAGAGATAGAGGTTTGAATGGGTTTTTTAAAAGTGGATAACAAATGAATATGTATAATTATTTGTAAAACAGATGAGGAGGGGAAGAAATAGTTAGCGATGATATATATATAATGAGGAAGAGAGAAAAGAGAGAGTTAGTAATTAAATAGGAAAATTTGAAGAAAGAAAAAGCTGACAAGAATATTAAATAACAATTAATTAAATAAATAACAATAAAAAGGGTAAGATGATTAATTTATATATAATAAATAATTATAAATTCTTAATAAAAACAAAGAAAGAAAAGGAGTCCAAAGAAAAGAACCAATTAATTAATTAAATTAATTTATTTGCTCTTAATAAGAAAATAAAAAGGAAATGCAAACCAGAAAGCCCGCCGTACAATAAGCTCCAAAGCCAGCACCTAAGCCCTAAGATAACAAAACTCTTGCTTAGTAATTTTAAAAGATTACTGATCACAAGAGATTGCCCAAGGAAATTAGAGACCAATTCTTAAAGAGAATCCAATTTTGCTCTAACTAATATGATTTAAATGATGATAACAAGCATTAAAAGGAAAAGAGAGAAAGATTAGGTTATTTACAAGAGCTTTCAGAACTCTTGAATGAGCCTTCATCTGTTCAATCATTATTTATTCCCCATCTTGATCTCATTATTGAAATGATTGAAAAAAATATTTTCCGTCCTCTTCCTATTCTCAAAAATAACGGAACCATCACTGGTAGCAAATTCATCCTTTTTTAGATCATTTTTATATCAAAAAAATAAACTCAAATGCAATAAATACGTGCAAATCACAAATAGCAACATAAGTAAAACAGGCAACTCAACATCCCTACAGTTACCGAGATTCAAGCATTAAATAATTTAATTAACAATTTTTAAAATGCAATAAATAGAATGAGTTTCCTTTATTTTAAAGATTATAAATTATTTACTTGCCTGCTTTAGAAGAATTTTCATCAAAAATAAATTCTTCTTATTTTTTGAATAAAACTCTCAAAGATTTGATTTTCTTCCTAATAGCTAGCATTCATTCACCTACTTTTTCTTTTCATTCAATTTAGCAAGCTAATATGAAAAATCCTTAAATCAACATTTTATTAAGCCAAAACAAAAACCACTTTGCTTGCTTGCTTTCAAACTAATTATCAGTTTAAATTTTTGAAATCAATTTGAAAAGTATTTAGAAACTGATTGCTATTTACCAAATTACAACAAAATAAAATGAATCCAGTGACTGCTAAAATAAGAGAATTTAAATAATTCCAAAATTTTTATGATTTCACAGACCAAGTGGATGGAACCAACAAATCACCAAAAGATCTTTGAATTACGAATTAAACAATTCAGATTATTAATTTATTGTTCATATTTTTTGAGTTGATTTTTATCAAAAATAAATTGAGAATTTTAGCATATTTTTAAATAATAAAAATTAAATAAAATTTATTTAAAATATAGAACCTGGTGCTGAAGATGAAGAAGTTTACGTTAATCCTGAATGGGTACATATTGAACCTATTTTGGACTTTTTCTTATAATTGATTGTTAATGAAGCTATTGATGTTAGAATGTTGAAGGGTTTCGTTACTCACTCATTTGTTTAAGATTATTTGGAATTATTCCACAGTGAAGAACCTCGTGAAAGAGAATACTTGAAGAATATCCTCCATAAATTATATGCTAAACTCGTTCCTCGTCGTAAGCTTATCCGTCGTGCTATCAATGACTCTTTCTACACCTTGATCCATGAAAACTACAAATTTGCAGGTGCTGCTGAACTTCTTGATATTCTTGCTGCTATTATCAGTGGTTTCGCTGTTCCTCTCAGAGAAGAGCACGTTATTTTCTTCAAGAACGTTATTATTCCTCTCCACAAGGTCTAAACCTGCCTTTTGTATCACGAATAATTAATGCGTTGTTCCATGCTTTTCCTTTCTAAGGATCCTTCACTTGCTTTCCCTCTCCTTGAAGGTATTCTTCGTTACTGGCCTTTTGCCAACTCAACCAAAGAAACAGTCTTCTTATAAGAATTATTAGAGGTTATTGAAGTTTGTGACTGCAAGCGTCTTGATAACATTATTCCTAAACTTTTCAAGCGTATTGTTAAGTGCATCGCTGGCTCACATTTATAAGTTGCTGATAGAGCTATGTGTTTCTTCGAAAATGAATTCTTCTTGAACGTCGTTCGTAACTTCAAGGCTTACACTTTCCCTCTCCTTGTCCCAGTTATTTCTTAACTTGCTGACAATCACTGGCATCGTATCCTCAAGGATTCTTTCCTTGCCCTTAAGACAATCTTAAAAGAAATAGATTACCAATCATACGAAAAAGCTTTAGCCTAAAAGACTGGCCCCTTCGTTGCTTTCCTTAACGATAATACCAAAGAAAGACTCAAAAATGAAGAAAAATGGAAAAAACTCTCTGCCTTAGCTAAATAAAAGGATCCTAAATTCGTCGACCCTGTCGTTCCCTATCTTGATACTCACATTGTTGGTGAACACAATGGTCTTAATAATAAACACGTTCTCTGCCTATGATTAAAATAATATAGAATTAATTCAAATCAATCAATCATACATAATAAAAGCAGATTGTATATTAATGTACTTAAATTTACCTTTATAAAAGTTGATTACTCCGTTAAATAATTAGTTAATCAGTAATTACTTACCTTTTATTTGTAGTATGCCACTTCTTTTAAGTTGCTATTTTATAAGTTAACTATATAATTTTATTTTTTATTATCAATTTACATTATTAATTTTATTTACTTTTATTAATAATTAAATAATGTGTATTATTGTCTAAAATATCATTTTTTCATTTCCTCTCAATAAGACATTCAGTAATTAAAAATGCAAATTAATTATTGTTTAGTTAATTTTTTATCAAACATTTGTAATAAGACATTTCAAACTTCAAAAATAATTTTTTAGTGATAGTTAGTGTGTTTATGTATATCTAAAATCTTTTAGAATCTTAAGCAAAATAATTTTTGTTTTTTTAACTAATAAATTACTAATAGAGTTTCATTACATCTTTTTAATCTTTTTCATCTCTCTAATCTCTAACGATTTACCAAAATAAACTTTAGAAAATCTTCTTTTTTAATTTAAAAATTTGGCTGAGAAAATTCTTAAAGATTGTTTTCAATTTAAAAAATGTCAAAATTATTTTTTAAAAAGATTTTACTTTTTGGAGATTTGTTTAATTTAAACTTTTATTCTCATTAGTAAAACAAATTACAGATAAAGCAATTTTGACTTTTATTTTTAGTGAAAGAAAATAGTATTTAAAATTTATTTATTTAGAATTAATGAAAAAATAAAATTACTAAAAACATCATTAGAGAAAATATAATCCTAGCTAATACTTGAATATCTTTTGATTTTTTGACTATTTTTTTATATTTGAATTACAATTTAAATATTATTCATAACTACTGACAAAAATAAATAAGCTAATGGTATATTTTATTAGTTGCACTTAAATTCTAATTTAAATGTAATTTATTTTAGAAAGTATTTAAAATTTTCAATTTTTCTAAAAACTAAAGTGTATTTTTAAAATAATTTGTCAACTATTTTTATATTTTACAAAATTCAAAAAATTAGATAAACAAAACAATATTTTTTATTAGAAATTATAAATTTACTTGAAGAAGATCATATTGGGGTATTAAAATTTATAATAAATTCCAATATAAATTTTTTAATTTTATTGAAAGTAACTCTCTTTTGAACAATTTTTAAAAAACACATAAAAATGTATTTACAATAATAAAAATTGCTGTTGTATTAATGTCATAATTATCAAAATCAAAATCAAGTAAATTTTCCATTTCAAGAAGAATGAGCTATTTTTTTAAGATAACTTTTTTTAGATTCTTACATTTAAGGATATTAATTTAATTTTTTGAAAAAAGAAATTAAGCCAATTTTATTGATGAAATTCATTGCTTTTAGAGCGTCTATTTCAAATGATCAAAAGGAAAAATAGAAAAGATAGAAATTCTGGTAAATCTCAAATTATTTTTTTTCAATACAAAATTTACAAAGTGTAACCTATAGATTTTAATTATTTCATTAGAAGAGAGAAAAATTTTAAAGATTTTTAAATTGTAATAGTTTGTCTAACATAAATATTGAAGAAAACAAATATGGTCAATTATTTTAATGCAAAAATGATAAAAATATTTTTTCAATTACTGAAATTCATGCTAACTAACTCTTAAATCTTGAAAATTTTGTGGAACAATAATTAAAAACAAAAAGCAAGTTCTACTGATGAAAAATAAGCTGAGGATTTATATTTAGAACTTCAATAAATTATTGTTTGCTTTGTTTATAAAAGTTGCTCTATCCGCACACAAGTTTTTATTTGAGACAAATTTTATTTTAACATTATAATTTATTTTATGTTTACACTTGATTGCTTAGACTTCTTAGAAATTTAGTTAGAGAGAGATTTATGCAATTAAAATTTGTTCATTTATAGATTTGTTTTGAGACGTATCAGAGGAAAATTGAGTGATTATTAGATGCTTGAATGATTCAATTAACCTTCTATCTTAATCATTATAATAATATTTAAAGGAAAGATATTTAACCAAATAATTAAAGAGCTTCTATTTTTTTTTGTTGATTTTTCACATGTGCTTATGGAAATAATCTGAAATACTTTGACTTATTATCAATGCCATTACATTAATCATTATTATGAATTAGTAACTGATAGAATAACAAGATAATTTTCATATGATTTAAAGCTTTAATAGTTTACTTATTTTTGTATAGAGTTCTTAATTTTTCATTTCCACAAATATTAGAAAATTTTAGCGCTATAAAGCGATTTATGTACTTATGAGCAGAAGCAAGATAAAAGAACTTTGGATTTATTGTGTCTAGGATTATTTTGGTAGTATAATTTATTTTTTAAAAAAAAATTCTCTAGATGTTGTAAATGTCAATGAATTAAAAATTTTTAAATTGAAAGTAGTTTTTGAAAATGTGAAGAAATAAGTTAGGATTAATTGAAATTTACTGTGGGAAGCTAGTCAAATTTTATCTATATGTGTTGTTTTTAAAATATATGACACAATATCAAATTTGGCTTTTTACTAGTTAACTTTTAAATAAATTAAATGAAGAAAAATTTAATAATAAATTATTCATAAGAAAAAAATATTAAGAAAAATTTTCAAAAAATTTATAAATTGTAAATAAAATTTTAGAAAATAAATCAACTAAACACATTTTTAAAATTTTAAAATGATAACATCTCATTATTAAGATGATCTCTAGTTAATTTCTGAGGAAGAGTATTATTCCTCTACTTATAGCATGTTTAATAATAAATCTATCAATTGTATAGGATATGACCAACTGGCATTTGTTACTAATTTTCCAAATAATATGAAAAAAAGTTAAAATGTCGAATATAATCCACAACCTATAAATTTCAATGCTCTAGACGATATGGATACAGAAAGTGAGTTGTCTGATGATGATTAATTTATTTTTAAGTAATTGAATGCTAATTAAACAAAATAATCCACTACCACAGAAATACAAATAGAACCTGACTAAAAAATCAATTTTTCAATCTAAAATAATGAAAATTAAGTAATTATGCCTTAGGAATGCTAAATCTAGTAACAATATAGTATGAGCAACTAGAATAGTTAGATTTAAAGTGAGCTGCATCTAAATTAAGATAAAAAAATGGAACCTTTACTTTAAAACATTAAATTATAAAAAAAAAAGTCATAAACATTAAAGAATGAATAAAGCTAATAAGATGATGATGGTTTGATTCTTACTCAGTATTAAAAGAAAAAAATACTAATTGAATAAATGAAAGAAGCTAATATTTTATTAGATTGGGATTCTTATAAAAAATAAAATCTTTTGTATGAATACTCTAATCCACAAGGTGGGGCTTCTAGAAGAAAAAAAGGAAAATATTCAGAAATAGATATTATTGATTTGCCAAACCCTCATTTCTTTGATAATGGACCTAATTTTTCTATATCTACTACTAAAGAGACTAAGCGCTAAAAATAAAATGCAAAATCTTCAGCTAATGAAAATTCTTAGAAGAATAAATCTGTAAAAAAATTATCATTAAATTTAATCAAAATAATATTTTTATAAAAAACCCCATTTTTATTAAATGGACTACCTTTCAAATTTTTAGACTTCAATAAGATATTTTTATTTTTCTTAAACTTGCTTTATAAGAAGGCCAGTAGCATCTATTATAAAATTGGTGATATAGACTATTCAATTTATTATGCTTTCGATTCTCTTTTTTAGTTTATTTAAAAAAGTGTAATTTTGAAGGTCTACACAGATAAATGAAAAAATAAATCTTTTATTCAAAAAATCACAGAATTTACAATCCAAGTTGAAAAACAAAGATTTTTATTTAAAAAGTTGCTTATAAGAAATGATAAAGATACTCTGAGTGGTGTAAAAGAATTTAATAAAAATATGAATAAATAAATAAATAAATAATTCATTTAAATTTCTTTCTGATAAATAAAAAATTTCCCCGGTCTTTTTGCGCGAAAAAGATTTGCTTCTCCTTAAAAACTTACTTGATATAAATATTCATAACATGTTAAAAACCAACAATCATTCACTTTAAACAAATTAAAATATAAAGATATTTCAAAAAATAAAAAATGAAATTAAAATTTTTGTTAAATTTTACTTTGCGAATCTACTCTAACCATAATTTTTCATCTTTATCTATTTCTTACTAAGCTATCAATTATTTAAATCAGAATTTGTTTAAAAAGAAGGAAAAAACTAAAACGAATTTTTGTTTCATTATTACTTTTTAATATGTTAAATCACAACTAATTTTCTTAATTAAATGATGTATTTCATTAGTTATTATTAACAGCCGTAAACGTTTTTCTATTCCTGAAGCTATTTGTATACTTTAAACAAAAGATTTTATTCAAATTATATAAAATATATGAAAGTAATTTAAATGAAGACTGAAAGCACAAATTTATAATTAAATTTTATTTACTTCAATTTTTAATATATATGCGTATTTTTAAAACTAAACAAATTATTATTTATAGGTTAATTTTTCTTCAGATGATACTGATGTAGTTGAAAAGGTATCAAAAAAATCATCATAAAAGTTAATCTAAGAATAAGAAGGGTATGATCAATTGAATACATGTATTTTTTCAATTAAGTTAATTATTTCAAATATTTTAGTCCTTTAGTTGAGATCATAGAAGTAGAATAAGAAGAGCTAATTAAAAGATAAAAAGACTTCAAATCAAATTTGTTTAAGATTGGAAGATGCACTATTCCTTGTAATAAAACATTAGTTTCAAGCTAAGTATAAGCTGTAATACCATAAATAAGGCCTGTTGAAGAAGGTAAGCTCTTTTTATTTAATAATTTACTTGAAAATTTTTAAAATATGTTAAAACTAGTCAAGAAAACTTGGGTCCTTGAAGATTTAGATTAGTTACTCTAATTTAAAAATTCAGAAGAATGTAAACTAAATTAATACTTACTGATATAAAAATATTGAATTTTATTCAATTAAAGATAATAAGTTAGAAACATTCATGAATTAAATTTTTGGAGTAAGAAAACCTGAAGAAATATTTAATGTACTTAAGATTAATAACTATGATTTGAAATAATCTATAGACTATTGCAACTATTAGTATGAATTCCTCACTGATTTGTTTAAATTCAAAGACTTAGAAAAAAAGAAAAAACCAAGTAACAAAAGAAAATGGGAGAAAAGAGATTATATTTGATTAAACATTAATTATAAAAGAAATAAGCTCAAAATATTATGAATCAAACATTACTTGAACACAATTTTTATAATAAAATTTTAATATATAAATTTATTTTAAATATAAAAACTAATTACTCTATTTATATCTTATTTTACATGTAAAACATACTCATTTATTATTGTTAATTTTGTATTTATTCTTTTCATCAATTTATAACATTTATTTATGTTAAAATATTCAATATTTCGAAACTATCAAATTTATTAATTTTGTTAAATTCCCTCAAGTTTATAAAAATTAAAGCAAATTTATTTGATTTTTTCATTTAATACCCTATAAGAAATAATTAGAACAAATATAATTTGTCAGATTTAAAATTTCTTTCTATAACTTTCCAAGGTAAACTAAATTATAGCATTCATTTGATATTTATTTGATATATTGATTGACTGAACAAAATATATGAAATTTAACTTTGAAAAATTTAAAAGGAACTAACGTGAGTGAATCATTAATAAAATAGATTATTCTTAGATATTTTAGTTCAAAAAAGCTAAATTACTGTCAATTCTTTTTAAATCCCCTCTAAAATATTCCATTTATTTTGAAATATCTCCCAAACATCCCTTCAAATTAAGATCTTCCCTCTAAAATATTATATCCAATTTAATAAATTAAATAATATGCCGTTACTACATCCTCTAACTTAACAATTCTATTTTTAGAATGATAACTTATATTATGATTGATTTTCATTAAAATTTAAAGTTCAACTAAATTTTTTTATCAAATATTCACTCAAAAATAACATCTGCACACTTTGGGGGTATCACTGGGGAGATCTAAAAGGCATTGGCAGTAAGCACTAAAAAATACCTTACAATAATACAGATAAAAAAAAGGCAGGGTAAATTCAAATCTATAAAAAGAACTCCCTAACTAATTTTATAGCTAATTATATAATAGATATTCAAATTAATTACAATATAATTATTCATTTTATCCCTTAAATTTATTCATTTTCATCCTTTTTATTATAGTTAAAGGTAAATTTAATATTTTAATTTGCTATGTTTAATTATTTAAAATATTAATAGTTTTAATTTATTAAATATTTTATTTAGAAGAATATAAAATATATTTCAGATAATATTCTATTTAATTTTAAAATAAAGAATAATCAAAAAAATTGTTTTTAAAAATAATTTGAATTAATTTAATATTATTATTTAAGTTATTGATTTCGTTTATTAAATTTTGTAATCATTAAAGATTTTCATCAAATTAAATTTTTGCTAAGCAATTAATTATGAATAATTAATTTGGAAATGATAACTTTTTTTTATTAGATGGAGCTGATAATCAGATGAATTTGGAAATTAAAAATAGAGGAATATTTACAAACACTTAACCATTTTAGTTCATAATTGACTAGTAGGGAAATAAAATTAACCTCGGTGAAGGTTCATTCGGTTTTGTTCTTTTAATCAAGAATATTAAAACAAATCAGCTTTATGCTTTGAAACTAGTAAGTAATGATAAATTATACATTAAACATCACATACTCTTATACATCAAACAATTTAAAATGAGCATTAAAGTCTAAATTAAATTATTTTAAAATAAAAAATTTAGATTTCTATGAGCAGCATTTAGACACTGACTCATAAAAGAATAATTGAAAGAGAAGTTGAAGTCCATCCTGACTTATCTCATCCATATATAATAAAAATGCATGACGCATTTATAAACAAGGATGCTATATATATAATATTAGACTATGCTGTTAACAAGAATGTTTCTGAAACCTTTCTTGCTGGTTTTAAGTATAACGAAGCAAGAGCTTTTAAATACTTCTACTAAACTTGTTTAGCTATTGATTATCTTCATAAAAAAGGAATTATGCATAGAGATATTAAAGTGAATAAAATTTATTTATTTTATTGTTTTTTAAATATATTTTGATCAACCAATTAATTAATATTTAAAATTTCAAAAATTAGCCTGAAAATCTTTTGCTTGATGAGAATGATGATATCAAATTGTGTGATTTCGGATGGTGTGCTGAAATTACTAAAAATAGAAGAAACACTCTTTGCGGAACATTTGAAGTATTTGTTATTATTTTAAATGTAAAGATATTAAATTATATAAAATTAAAGTATATGGCACCTGAGACAATAACTGAGAGAGATTATGATTATAGGATAGATATATGGCAATTAGGGATCCTTTTGTATGAATTGCTGCATGGTAGAACTCCATTTAAACCTAATTTTGAGCTTGGTGAAGATGAAAGAATGGATTATTACAAGAATGCAATCAATTAAGGTCACATAATATTCGATAGCCATGTATCACCCTCTGCTATTGATTTAATTAGCCAAATACTTATTTACGTACCTGAAAAAAGAATTTCACTCTAAGGGATATTAGCCCATGTTTGGATATTCCAAATGAAGGCTAAGACAAGATACAAAGAACATCCTCAAATCCTTCTACAATTTTAAGATACTGAATAAAATGTAGTCTAATAAAAAGTAAATTAAGAATAAGAACTCTTGCAAACATAGAAACTTGCTAGAGCTTCTTTGAGTACATTAACAAAATAATAGAATGCAAAGACTTACAATAATTTATAAAGTGCTCCTGTTGAGAAAACTAATTAAAATGTTGTGTTTCACAGTAATGTGAACTTGAACTAAAGTGAAAAAATACCTTTCAATTTCCAATACAACAATTAAAATACACTACCTGAATGGAATTAAAATATGAACATATAAAATTAGGCTAATGATAAAAAAAATTATTACAGAAAAGGAAGTTTGGAAGACATATAAGAATCTTAAGTACCTTTCACATCAGGAGTAAGTCAAATAAAGAAACCCTCATAAGAGAAAGTTATTGTTTAAACTATATCAATATACCAAAGAGAACTAGCTAGAATGCAATCTGATAACGAAAAAGAAGCAATCACAATAGATTTATAAGATTTACCTCTAAAAAATGAATAGAAAAATTCAGACTCATTTTATCTCCCTAGCTATGCTTAGAAAAAAGATTTTTAAAGTTTTATTAATGCCAGATCAACTACTATGATTAAAGCTAGTATTCTTAAATAAAGCTCTTAGTTCGATATTAGCTCTACCAGTAACATCAAACGCACAATATTTGGAGAATTTGACAAAGAAAAAAAATAAAAAAATATTTAAGAACTAGAAAAGTTAATGGAACAATTAGATGTAGATAAAAATAAAAAATATTAATCTTCCAATGATCAAAAAGATAAATTTCTTTTTAATGATAGTATTAGTGAGATTTCCCAAGCAAGCAACAACAAATATTCTAAAATATTCCAAAATAGAAAATCTTGAAATTTTAATTGTTCAAATTAATTTCTAATATGTTCAATTTAATTAGTTTTCTCTTGTGTCTTTAAATTATTTTTTAATGCTCTTTTTTATTTGTCCATAACTTATCTTTTAAAATTTTTCAAAAAATTTTTTTAGTTACTAACTTTAAAACAAAAATAAATGTTTTTAAGTTTAATAATACTCTACTTTCTTTTATTCTTTATCAATAAAATACTTTTTATTACCTATTTTTTCATAATTAATTTAATTTAGATTTCTTCTCTTTTTTTCATCCTTCTCATAAATCTAAAAATATGCTTAAAAGAGTATTAAAAAAGTTACAATCTAGATTTAATAGTCAACAAAATTTAACAATATTAGCAAATTAATTATCAATAATTTTATGTCAAAATTAAATTGGATTTGTTTATCAATTTTAAAATTATTCATTTAAATAAATTTTCTAAAATATTGAGATAATATTAAAAATGTCATAAAAAAGCAAGTTTTTATCTTTCAACATAAGTTAATTTATTTTCTTTAAAGATAATTTAAGAGATTTAGAATAGAAAAAGCTTATAAATATATTGATTACTTTCAACTGATAAACAGAAAATTTAAATTATTAAATATCTTGAGAAAAAATAAAGTTATTATTAATGACAAAATATCCTTAAAATCAATTTAAGCTTTCTAAATAAACATTAGCTCATTAATATGCATAAATGATTCTAAATATTAAGCTTACTTCACTTAAATTTAATATGAAATATAGCTAAATCTTCTTTATTATTTATTATGAGTTTTTAATTATTTTTCTTATTTCCAAACGAAAATTTAAATAAATCAACTCTAAAATGATAAGATGAAAAGGGCATAATTATTTTCAGGCTTAAAATAATCTGTCTAAAATGAAAATTAAAAAAAAAGTAAAATATTTTTCAAGAAATAAAGAAATAAAATGGATGGCTAAAACAAATTTTTTAAAGTTTATTTTTAACGAATAAGGAAAACAAATCAAATTACTCCTTAACTCTTTAATTTAACAAATATTAAGATTTTCTTAAATATTAAAATAACTTTTATATCTGATTTAGCTAGCTCCAAGCAAATAAATTGAATTAATAACCAGAATTTACAAAATACAATTATTCATCTCTTTGTAAATTTAAGCATTAGTTTTCTTCATTTTTTACATAAATTAAAGTTATTATTAGTCTAAGCCATTCTTTTTTTCACAAAAAAATGAGCCTCGATTACAAAGAAGAAATCAATAAACTAGTTATAATCTAAAAATAATAAAGTTATAATAGATAAAACCATCATGTTCATAATATCATTCCTTAATTGTAAAATCAATAATAAATAATCACTAATATACCTTAATAGTTAAATACTACAAACAGCGAATAAAATAATAATATTTAATTTCTGTTGCAAGGGAACAAAACCTAAGTATCTGTTAAGTAAGAAAAACCATAATATATTCCTAAAGGGACAAGGCCTAAGATACAATCGTTAAAAAAGACTGTTTAAATTCCAAATACAAATTCATAAATTTACTATTAAACAGATCCAAATGATTTAAATGCTTTAAACAACTCCTTTATTGGAACTCAATAAAATTCATTATTTAGTATGAATTCTAAAAATATTTCTAAAGAAAAATCATATTTGGTAAAAGATATTTTAGAATTTTAAAGTAGGTAAAATCCAGAAAATGATGAAGCTGCTGCTAATATATAGAATAATGACTTAAATAATGAAGATGAATTAAATAATTAACAATAAGAAGAAGAATAATATAAATAATAAGATCAATAAAAGCAAAATGATAACAATAATGTTATCTAATAAAAAGGGTATTAATAAAAATAATAAAATTATGTAAATAAATCATTGAATTAATCACCATTGAAAGAAATTATGATATAAGATTAATCAGTATCTTAAGAGAGAGGAAATGCTTCTGGTAATTTGAAAGAGTATGGTGTTGATGAAATATAAATTAAAGGTGGAGGAGGGGGAATGCTAAAAAGGAAGAAGAAATATGAATATAGATTTAGAGATTTAAATGAATTAGTGTAAGAATCAGAAAGTAAAGCTCCATATTGGATGATTGATATGAGACATACTCCTAGATTATATGAAAAGAAAATGAAATTATAAACTATCAATGAATGGAAGAATTAAAGAATGATTAGCTGTGAAGAAGATTAAATGGCTAAATAAGATTTGATTATGGCTAAAGTGTAGAATAAAAAAAGATTAGAAGAATAAATTGACTCAATTAGTAAATAATAATTCTAATGGGAATACATTGTTGCTTAACAGCTTCAAAAATTTAAAGTAAGAAACTAAAATAATTCTGTAGGAAATGGTCTCAGTGAGTTTAAAAACTGTATATTTTAAAATGATTTTGATAAAAGAATACATAACTTATATATAAATGAGAAGTTGTTAAAATTTTCAGCTGAAAAATAAAGTATTGAATAATAAATGATACTTCATCAAAATTAATTAGAAAAAGAAAGAGATAGGATACGAACCTAAGAGCTCAGATAATCAAGAGATAAATCAAGATAAAGGACAACTATCAACTTATCAAATTTCAACTCTATTGATTCTCCTGAAAGACTGAATTCAAGTTAGTATGATGGATTCAATTATAAAATAAATTAAAGCAGTATGATAACTAATCAATTTGGTGATACATTTTTGAATTAAGAATCATAAAGAAATGTTAAAATTGAAGATCAAAGTAATCTTAAGAACAGCATGAATGAAAATCTTAAATAAAATGAATAAATAAATCCTAGTGAAAGTCCAATAATAAGATAACTTCTTAACTCTTCATAGCAATCTTTTCGGTTGAGAGAAAGCACAGAATTAAACCCAGATGATTAAGTTAAAAATTTATACAATTATTTTGAAAATAATAAAACTAAGCAAGAACCATTGATTTAAAATGCAGATCATCTTTAAATTAATTTTACAACAAGTGATTGTAAAGCTAAAGAGAGCGTTGAGGCATATTTAAAGAACTAAATTTCATTAACAAAATCAAGATTTCCTACAATTTAAAGATCTACCTCTAGAGATAATAAATAAAAAATAATATTCTCTCTTAGTGAGAAGAAATAAAAATAACATGATCTCTCACCTATATAAAATAAATCATTTTCTAAAAAATCATCAATTGATCACCATACTTAAAGATATTATATACATAATAATTAAAGATATCCATCACCATAAATCAATTATAATAATTATAATGTCTAAATTGATTATCCAAATAACAACAAGTCTTTTTTTTAGCATTAAATTAGACATAAATCTAATCATCGCAAAGGTTTTTTAAATTAAACATATGTAAAATTTTGAATCCTAATAATATTTCTTTTTATTTAGTATTTTCAAATACTTATAAATAAAAAATTGGCTAAATTATTCTTTATAATATCATTATATATAGTATATCTATTCATCTCTAAAAAAATGTTTAAATTATTAATTTAGAATTTTCTCTAAAATAA
>JH720391.1:15835-116314 GCA_000231825.2 Tetrahymena elliotti 4EA
ATTTTGAAGATTAAAAAAACTTATGAACTAATATCCCTCTCTTATTTTAAAGAATTTCCTTAATGTAAAAATATTTAATTTTAAAGAACTGAAATATTAAAAATAAAAGAATTTATAATTATATTTCATTTGTATTTTTATGTATATTAACTCCTTATACTAAAGTTAATTATTAAATAAGATGCTGTTATGATTAAATTTAAGGTAAAATATTTGGTGTGAAGCAAAATAAATAACTGATTACTTTGAATCTATTTCTTTGAGAATCTATATGATTAATAAATTCAAAAATATCAGAAAAGGTAAGATTTAAAATGAGAAAATATTTAGAAAGAACGTGTTATTCTATCTATAAATTAAAAACTAAATAATTTTGCAAACACTTAGCTAATAAAAATTAACTGTTGGTTTTTACATAGCTATAAAGAATTTACATGTGTTTATATAATCCAGCTCATTATATTATTCATTCAACTAAAAAACAATCAAGTGTCCACCTTTGTTTATATTGAATAAGCATTTTTGGATTTGGACAATAAAAAGCAAAAAATAAACATTCAATTATTAAATTAAACAGAAAAAATTTGAACCTTTAAAATCAAAAGGAAATATTTAGTTTTTTTAAAGTTAGCTATAAAAAATCTTAATCTTAGCAATGTAATTACTTTCAATGGATGATAATAAAAGTATAAATCATTTTTAATTTGCTTAATAATGTTAGAGTAAGCTTAAATTAATGTGTTTTAATCATAAAAATAGAAATAGGTTTAGGTCTTGTCATTTTAGGTCTATCTTGCTATCTTTTAGGAATCATATTATTCTTTGATAGAGCACTTTTCCTAATTGCAAATGTAAAAAAACTATAAGAAAAACATAGATAAAAATGGACCTTTTTACTTTTATTAAATAAAATAGCTTAGTTTCTTAATAGGTATGTACATGTTCATAGGTTTGAAATAAACTATTGCATTCTTCAGTAAAAAAAGTATAAAATTTATTAGCATTTTTAATCAAATTCTAACTTGATTGTTTTAAAAACAGCTAATTTCAAAGGTTCCTTAGTTTATTTTGGTGGTTTTGCTATTATAGTTTTTGGATTCTCATTTATTGGATTTTGTACTTAAATGTATGGACTCTTCCTTTTATTTAAAACCTTCTTACCTTTACTTTATGACCCAATTTGCAGAATTCCTATTATTGGCAAATACTTTAGTAATTACAATTAATTTAAAAAGATACATTGATAAATAAATAAATACTTAAAATAAATAAAATAGGAAGCGATGCTGTCAAGAATACAATTAATAATATAGCTTAAAAGGGACCCAGCGTTTGATATTATATATATTTGAATTTCAAAAAATAAAATGTAAGAAATTAGCTCTACATATCCATGTAGTATCTAAAGATTTCAAGTTAAGTAAATATTTAAAGGAAATGCAACTCTTTTTATCTGTAGTGAATGAGTAGATAAAAATACAAGCAAGTTCTTAGTTAAAATTTAAATAATTAAAACAGGCTAGCATTTATTTTAACTAAATGTATTTATATTTTGTTATACCTCTTTACACTTATTTCTTCAAACTTGATCAAATTAAATTTATCAATTTATCAGATAAGTCTAAATATACAAATAAAATAAAATTAATTTCAATCAATAAAAGATTTATTTCTAATTCAAAACCTATGTTTTTTTTTCAATAATTTAATGAAGTTATATGCTTCATTTTTATTTATGCAAGCATTTAAATTGAACAACTATTGCTACTTTAAAAACGTAATAATGTTAAAATAAAAACGAAAAGACTTCAATAATTTATCAAATAAAGAACAAATTTTAGCTGAAACTAAATTTTTAAAAATCTAAAGAAACAATTTTTTTAAGAAATTTTCTTTTAATTATTTGCTTAATTTGTATTTACTTTTTCATTTTCTACTAGACATTAATTGAAGAGAAAGAGTTATTAAAGTTAAGCAATAGAAAGATTAAAATTAATTTGTTACTGATTTTAACATTAAAATAACAAATATCTTCTAATAAAAAAATCTTTAAACTTAATAAAATTTCAAGTATTTTAATTGAATCTAATAACTAAATACAGAGTAAATATAAAATATTTAAATCATTAATGCAGTAAAATATATTTTATTAAATTGAAAACATTTTCTCAGTCATATAAATCGTAAATTAATTAAGCTGGATTTATTAATTAAGAGTTTGCTATATGCTTATGAAAAGATATTATTGATGCAAAAGTACTTTCTTGGTTTGATTTAAAATTTTTTAGATAAATATGAAGCCTTTTAGAAAAGAAAGCTATGTTTGAGGAATAAACATCAAGGTGAAAAATATTTATCTAGAGAGCTGAAATGAGAATCGAAATTGCTTAGCTATTAAGCTTTTCTTAAAATCCTAGAAGTAATTGATATCTATGCATAAAAGGGGTTTATTTTAATGTTTCTATGATGGATTAAAAATTCTTAAAATTAGCTAATAATACAAGATATTTTCCATCTTTAGCAAACCAGAAATTGTCATTTTCGTTTTAATTTTCTCCAATTATGAAATTAAAATTTTCGTATTCTTTGAATATATTAGGAAGCATGTCTTTAGCGTAATAGTTTCTTTCCTCTAAAGTTTCTAATTTAATTTTAAATAATTAATGGAATATGCTTTATTTACTAATTCCATGTGATTATTATTATTGATTTTGAATTAAACTTTCTTATTAATTATTGATGACTAATTCTCCAGATTGTAAAAACTAACTATTTTCATTTGAAATTTCAGCTTAAATTGGCTTTGTTAAAGAAACATCTACAACAACAGGAAATATTTCAGTTAATATATCATGAATAATAAAAGCAAAACTCAAGGCGCAATAAATTGCCATTATAATTAAACTGGAAATATATGGATTTTATGACTCGAAATCAGAAGTGTGTAATTAATAAGAGAGGATAAGAAGTATTATAAGTTTTACTAATTTTAAGAATCTATAGACTTTGAATGGTATTCTATTAACATATTAATAATATTCACTTAAAGGTTTATTATAGATTGGAGTAATTTAAATTTCTAAATTTGTGGTGAATAGCACAATTAAAAGACATCCTTTAAGCAATATCCTCATCCACATACTAAAAATAGGTGCTTCTATAGGTTTGTCAAAAGCAATCCAGAAAGAAATAAAATTAACTAAAATCGTAAGGATGACTAAGTTTAAGTGTAAATCACCATCATTTATAAATTAATCAGAAGTATAAAGTGTATATATTGAACAAAAAATATACAAAAAAGCTAAGGCATTCCTCTTGATTGAAAAGATATATCTAGAATTATTAGAAAAAGAGTGGATAATCATAAAAGAGTGATAGCTTTAGTAAATAATAGAAAAAATCACAAACCAATAGTAGTAATTCTTCTCATAATTTTCAGTATCTGAATCATTGTTAAAAGCTAATAGTTTGTATTCAAGGATAGATATATATAAAATGAAGTTTTGGTAGAAGTTATATAACAATAATAAGCATTTAAAGCTATAATTTTATGTCTTATCAGCATATTAAGCTTCTTTATAATTTAATAATAGAATATACCTAACATAAGACATCTTAGTTGGCTTTAAACTTGCAAATTACGGATTTTCGCTAATCTTTCTCCAAGAATAAATATTACATATCACTAAAAATGAATATTGTAAACCAGTGATGAACTATTTCATGGTATCATTAAATCTTAATTATAAATAGGCATAAACTGAGAACCAAATTAAAAACAAAAAGGTGTTAATTTAAAATAAATAACTTTTCCCATTTGCTAAGCTTATCAAGTACTCAACTCTTTGAATAATTTTATGCATGATGTCTATTTTTAATAAGTATTAATTTGTTCTACAAAATATTATTCAATTTATGAACACTTTTAATTTGATATTAATTATTAATTACTATTTATTCTTAAGACTAATTAACTTAAGTGTAAAGTAAAAAAAAAACAAACATGTAAAAGAAAATATCTTTGATACTACTCTGATCAGGTATTTAATTAACTCAAACTGATAATCTATTTGAAATTGACTATAAGATAGAAAATTCTCTCATCTTTTTCAAAAATAAATAGGTGATAAATCCTAAAATCAAAAATATACCAAATAATAAATATTAAAAGTTTAGTTGAAAGAATTCTATTTTCTTAATTTTTATATGTATAGCAAAATTGAAGAATATAAATCAACTTTCAACTTTTTAATTATTTTATCTCTAATTATTTTTAAACCAAAACTAATTTTTATTGTGGATATTATCAAACTTATAAATTAATTAATCTATCTACAAAAACTGATTGATTAATAAAATCAATTCCAATTACAAAAATTCGATTTAAAATAAAATATCCAAATAATCAGCCCTGATCGGCCAAATAAATTAAATCAATCTCTATTTAATTTTAAGAACTTACTTACTATTTCTTATCTTTTATTATAAAATACTGGTCATTAAATAGTAAAATAAAAATAACCTAATTATTGAAAACAAAAGTAATAAATTTTTTTTTTAACAATATTCTCATCTTTAAAATTAGTAAATATTTCTGATAAATTTGGGTAAATTTTACTAAAAGGGGTATGCTTATCTTAATATGTACTATTTATCACTTTTTTATAATCAATCTATTAGGTTTGATTCTTCTCTTAATTATTGTAATTTTTAAACAATCTGAAATGAATATTTTTAGCACTAATTGTTAACTATTTATTCGATTTAGATAGATTTTTAAACATATAATTAATTAGAACTATAAGAACTCCATAATATAATCTTATTTTGGATTATTTTTGTTTTAATTTGAATATGTTTTAGCAAAAAAGAAATTTTATCGTTATTTATTTTGATAAATGTAATTTAATTCATTTTTAATTCTACTACTTACATAAAGGTAACAGCACAAGTTATTAAAGTCAAGCATAATTCTTAGTTTAGAAAATAGTTTTATGTAAAGTTGTTTTTAAAAAGGAAAATTTTCAATATTATTATTAAGGTTTATTTAAATCATTTATAAATTATTCAATTTCTACCAACTAAAAAATTCATATTATTTCTATGATTATTTGAAGATTTTTATGACTGGATGATATTTAAAATAAATAAGTTACTAAAATATTATTTATTTTTTATGACTAATTTGCTTTAATAATTTTAAAATATTTTAAAGGCAGTTTTTAAATAAAAATAATCTACTTATTAAAATATTATTTTTTAAACTTTTATTGAATTCATTCATTTAAATAGTGAAAAATCTTTCAATAAGTATGATTTTGAATAAATCCTTCAAAAAGAATAGTAATCGAAACATCAGAAAGTTAAAAAAACTGTAAAATCAATTTATCATATAAAAGGTGTTAATTTCAAAATCTTTATCAAAGCCAGATTGAAAATATTATATTTAAAATTTTTACTGCATAGTTAAAGGCCTTTTTAGAATAAAAATCTTCAATTTCTAAAAAGAATATTCATCAAAGAAAATGAAATATTCTAAACTCTCTTTAAACTCGCTTGATTCAAATCAAAGGAAACTATTTAATAACTTTAAAATTTCTGCAAGTTCAAAAAAAAAATGATTTTAAAAAAAATTTCAAATGATTCTTACAAAATTTCATTTTTATTATCTTTTTGTATCTCCATCAATAGATTAAAAAATTGTTTGCAACTATTTTTAATACATAATAATTAAAAAGATAAAAACCTCTATTTTAAAAGATATTATTTGATTTAGAAGAATTTGATTTTAGAATAAAATTTTCTTTGGATTCTAATTAGAATATCATTCTATTTGTTAACTTATTGTATCTACCTCTATCAATAGATTTAAACATTTTTCACTATCATTGTTAATAAATAGTGAATTCAATTAAAAATGATAAAAATTTCTATTATTAATGAGATGATTTAGAATAATTTGGTTTTAGAATAAATTTCTTCAAATTCTAAAAAAAAGACAACTAACACTTCTGAAAATTCTAAATTAATTTGACCATACAATTAGTGATGATTTCTAATATTAGATCATTTCAAAAATATCCTTATTTAAGAAAATTTTAATATTCTAAAAAAAGATACAATTACAATTTTGATAGATAGATGTTTATTAAATACTTGCTGATTGAATAATATTTGTATTTTAATTGTAATAACAAATTAATATAAAATTTCATAGCAAAAAATTAATAAGAAAATAATATTTTGATAAAATTTTAATGATCAAGGAAAAAATTAAAGAAATTCTTAATGATACTAACTAAGACTTGCTTTAATAAATTAAATTAGTATATGATTGTCCCATAGAGTTTATTGATAAAATAATAAAACATCTTGAAAACCATTTAAATTATTAAGAATAAAATAAAATTTCTATGTTATTTTCTAAAAATAAAGAAAAGGCTAATAAAATTTAAAAGGATTTGGAAAAAATAAAAGAATAATCTCAAGAATATTTTGAATCTTAAATAAATAAATTGACATAAATGGCTAAAGATGCTTAAGATTTTCTTTAATAGTCTATTAAATAATTCATAGCAGAATTGATAGAGTGCAAATCTTTTAGCCAAGAGGAAATAAAAGAAATTTAAGATATTCTAAATTAAGCCTTAGAAAATATTTAAAAAATAATAGATTAGGAATAAAAAAATATTGAGGAATTAAAATAATTTTAATTTTTAAATTTTTCAACCTGTGTTGCATGGTTAGTTTCATTCATATTTTATATATCATTATCTAATCCAGTTTATGCTTTTATTACTTCTGCAATTGCCTTGACTTCATCTATGGGATATTCTGATAAGAAATATAGGGATAAAATTTCTAACTCAATTCAAAAATTGAAGGAAAAAAGATAAGAATTTGAGAATAAATATTAAAAAACTTAATATTTGAAAGTAAAAAAAGAACTTGAATTAGAAACAGAAAAAGTATTATCCAAACTCGGATCTAGCTTTTTAGAGATTAAAGTATAAAATTAATTAAAAGAATGCATAGCATGGTTAGACTTTAATATTTCATCCTAAGAAAATTAGATTTACTGTAATAAAATAAAAGAAAACTTCCCAAATATGATTTATTGTTTCACAAAAAATGAAGATGAATTTTTATAACATTTACAAAATAATCATGTCTCTTATGTGATAATATCTGGTTCTTTTGGAAAATAAAAAATTAAAGACCTTCTTCTTATTTCATCTATAAAATCAATAATTATATTTTGTTTTGATGTAAAAACCCATTCTAAATGGGCTATGAACTATTAGATAGTTTCTAAAGTGGTTAATTAGTTTTCTGAAGTAATCTTAACTTTAAGTGATCTGCTAAATTAGCATATTTATGTAGGAGCTTGCTCTTTAAGGTAACTTCCAAATCATCTTAAAAATCATTGCTAATATTATCTCAGCTTGAATTTTAGTGGAAATATACCTCAAAATATCATAGTGGATAGTGAGGTCTTAATAAAAAATACACTTAAATAATATTCTAATAGAATAAAAGAATAGTACTTTGAATTTCTTAAATAATAGAATACCTAATAATTACTTACATAACAAATTTAAGAAATTTTATGTAAAAATCAATAAGAGTAATAATTTATTAATACTATTCTCAAATTATACACCTTTGAAGGACCTTTCTATAAGATGCTTAATACAGTTTTAAATACTTTAAATGAAAAATCTATTGAAGAATATTCTCATATCATCAAAGCAATGAGATATGCTCTGTTCAACTATAAAGATGGAATGAATGAAAAGATTAAAAACAGTGATTTTTGTTTGTATAGAGGAATAAATTTTGATCCAAACAGATTTAAGATCTTAAATAGAAAAAATGAAGTTTTTATCTTTCCTGCCTTTACTTCTACTACAACTAATAAAGAATAAGCTAAACATTTTGCAAGAAATGGTAAATTAATAATTGAAATTAAATTTAATATTTAAGAATTAGGGGAAAATTTTGATTTACTGAGACCAAAAAACATATCTAAGGATTCTCATTATCCTTGTGAAGCTGAATTTCTATTTCCTTGCTTTTCACCTTTTGTAATTTTAGATTTTAAAGAAGAAGGTGAATATACGATAGTTAAAACATAATTTTTAGATTTTAGCAAAAATACATATTGATTAATGTAACAATTTTATTTACTTTTTTATAATTTATAAAATAAAATTATTCATTAATTTAGAAAATTGGTGGTATTAAGATCAAAATAAATTTCATGAATAATCGATCTTAACTTTACAAAAATAATTGGAGATTTTGATAAAGTTAAAAACTTATAAATTAATTTTCTAATTGTTTTTTTATTTACTTTCAGTACATTTTTTTAAAAAGATTTACCTTTTACAAAAATATATTTTTTATTCATAAAATTATTTGTTTCGAGATTCAATTACTTTATATAAAACTCTACTCTTTGATTTCCATCAAAATTTGAAAGATAGCAAAATAATTTTTACATTCTTAATAGAAATAATAAAAAATAATTCTTGTTACTTTTTTGAGAAATCGTTTTGAAAAATTAATTTCTGATACAAGGATTGTGAATGCTAATCAATAAATTCAATTAAATTGAAAAATACTAAAAATTAACCAGATTTAAATTAAATTCACTGAATTCTGATAAAATAAATGCAAAACCTCATCATTAAATTGTAAATTAATTTAAAAGCAAAAGATAGAAGTTTCTTTTCAATAGAATTAAATAGTCAAATGTTTATTTCTAATTATTATGATAAAAGTTATTTAAATGCTAACATCATGCCATTCAAATCCAACTTTATTTTATTTCAATAAATGTTTTTATTTAATTGTTAAAACATAAAAAATAAATAAATAAATAAATGAGCTCAAAGATTTTACTAATTACAGGAGATATTGTAAATATGTTTTTAAAATCTTTTGGTAAAGTAATATTCTATCTATTTTCTCAATCAAATAAATTGAGAAAACTCTAGCAATTTTCTTGAAAAGTAAGTGAAAATGCATTTGAAATAAATAATTGTATTAAATTGATGTTTTTTATTCAGTTTTAATCTGTTCTAAATCTATTAATAGGATTGGAATGATTTATCTAAAAATTTTCTAAATCCAAATTTATTTTTTAACTTGAAATTCGAAAATTAAAACTCCAAATTCAAATTATTTATTTTAAATCTGAACAATTCAACATGTAACAAAAAAACATATGTTGTCATTCATTTTTGATTTTTATTTTGTTAATTAATAAATAGTAAATAATTTTAAATAGATAAAAAGCTTCCATTAAGGAGACTAAAAAAATTTTCATTTTGAGCATTTATTATTATTATGAGGGTTAATTAATGTATACAAATCAAAGAAGACCTAACTGGGATTATTAAATAACTAACTAACTTGCTATCAATTTTTAAAATCCTTGAAGTAGTATGAAAATTAATTATTTCACAATTTCAGATTGTTCAATAAATGATTTAAATTCATTTGAATAGCCAGCCTTCTTAACATTAAAAGTTCAAGTAAAAACTATTTTCTTTTAAAGCTTCTTCAAGTATTTTTTATATTAATTTCTATTTGGAGAATAAAAATATTCGAAAAAAATATTATATATTATGTTTAATTTAACTTTTTATAATAATAGAATAATAAAGTCAAATAAATTCTCATCAATTTTTATTACTATTTTAAATTGATATTTTGCTATCAAGTAAATATTTTGGTAGCTAATTATATAACTTAACTTACTTAAGATAAATCATTTATTTTAATATCTACTGCATCAGTTACTTATTATTAATTATTATTGAAATTTACTATTGTTAACTGGTGAAGAAAGTGCTATTTATATAGTTTCTATTCCATAGTTTATCTAAAGTCATATGATGAAAAATTTTCATAAGATTCGTCTAAATCAGCTATTAATAAATTAGGATATTTAAAGCATATCACATCATAAGCAATAAAATTAAAAGTATCTACTAGATATATTCCAAATATGCATAGAGTAGGTAGGTAATACTTATAAGATTTTAATCCAGATAAATCATCAAAAAAGTAAGAAATTAAAAGAAGTACAAAGAATTTCAAAAATTTAATAACTCTTAAAATTTTGAATTTAAGACTATTTGTAAATATATTATAGCTTTTTAAAATTGAATATTAAATTGGTGATATTGAACACTCATAACGACAAAGAAATAAAATCTCAAGTCCTAATCCTAGAAAAAAACTAGGAACAAATAAGTATTTAACTTATTCTCTTAAGCAAATAAAAACTCCATATACTAAATTAAAGCAAAGAAAAATTAAATAATAGACAAAGAGCCCTAACTCAAAGCATCTAATTAAAAAGTAAGAAGAATAAATCGAGCAAAAAATATAGAAGTAACACAAAATGTGTTGAAATTTACTTCAAGGTGGTTCACTAATACTACATTTATTAAAATGCTCAATAAAATATTTTTTTTCTGCGTTATACAATTTTTTATAAATTATTATGGAATTGAGTCCCATATGTTCTAAATTGTATCTATTTTTCAATATTAATTTTTTTTTATGAAATTGCTTTTTCATTCTTACCCAGGTTAACTCTATTGAGCTTCGATCAGGGTTCCAAGGTGTATTTTACTTTAAATGGTCAATTGAATTTTCTTTCTATTCAATATGAATTAAAATAAAAGGATTTTCAATAATAAAACAAATAAAATAATACTAAACAATGATTATTTTACAACTAATTATTTATCATTTTTGAAATCCTATGCTCCAAGGAAAATTAATGCTTTAGATATTTTTGAGTTTTTGAAAGGATTTAACTTCATTTGAATTACCTCCTCATTCTAAAATGTTCAAGAAAACAAATACTTTCTTAAGTGGAAGAAGGCATTCTTTATTTTTCTATTGAAAGAAAAGGTATATTTTATATATTTATCCTTACTTTCTATTGCAATAGAGACAAAAATAATAAAAAATTTTATTAATTTTTAATATGATTTTAAATTTTAATTTCATTATTTGTAAATATTTTTGTTGATATTAATGTAACTTATTTAAGATTAATTATTTATTTTAATGTCTACTAGATTAGATATTATTGAATCTTAATACATAATTTTTTGCTTACTTCATCTAAACCCTACATTATATTTTTTGTTAATCTTCCGTAATAAATTTTCCACCTCGCTCTAAAAATCTATTTTCTTTATTTTCTATTAATAGGTTATTTAGTAAATTCATTATTAAAAAAATAATTTTTAATACTTTTATAAAAAAAAGTAGAAAAAGTAATAAAAAAATATTAGTATTGAATTATTTTTATCTCTTCATCTAATTATATTTATTTTCTTTGTTAATTGTTAATTAAATTTTTAACTAAAAATGTTATGTGTTTTACTCTTTCTTTTTAAGAATAGATTTTTTAGTTAAATCCTTTTATTTTAAATTTCCTATTAATTTTTGTATTTATAGAGTAACTAAATTCTGATATGAGGTGTGTAAATGCTAATTAAGAAATTTGATATAATTTAATCATGCATAAAATTTACCAGATTTAAATAAAATTAACCAAATTCTTTTTAAATTCTGATAAAATAAATGTAAAACCTCATCTTAAAATTGTAAATTAATTTAAAAATAAAAGACAGAATTTTCTTTGCAATAGAATTAATTAAAAAGCAAAAATCTATGTCTAATTTTTCTGATAAAAATCATGTAAATGCTAACATCACTTAAAATAATCTAGTTGTTTTCTTCATTTAAATCCATATTTACTTGATATCAATAAATGTATTTATTTAATTATTAAAAACTTAAAATAAAAACATAAATAAATGAGCTAAAAGATTTTACTTATTACAGGAGATTTTGGAGAAGATTATGAAGTAATGGTTCCCTACTAAGTACTTCATGCTGTTGGATATACTGTGCATACTGTTTGCCCAAATAAAAAATCTGGTGACTATGTTACTTGTGTAGTTGAAGAAGGAGGAGATGTAGAAAATTACCAAACCTACACTGAAAAAATAGGACACAGATTCTATTTAAATTATGATTTTGATTAGGTTAAGCCTGAAGAGTATTATGCTTTAGTTTTATCAGGTGGAAGGGCTCCAGAATATCTTAAATACGATCCAAGTGTTTTGAAACTAGTTAAGCACTTTACTGATAGCAAGAAGTCTATTCTAGTGATATGCCATGGATATCAAATTCTTTGTGCTCTAAAGGGTAGCATAGACAACATAGTGTTAGGTGGTCCTACTCCAACTTCATATGAAATTTCTAATGCTGGAGGTATTTACTAACAAATAAAAATGGAAGAGGCTCTAATGTATAACAATTTTATTTCAACTCCTGCATACACAGGTTTTTTGAAGTGCTTCCCACCATTTATTGAGTAACTTAAAAATGGTATTAAGTTTGACAACAAAGTTTATCATTTCAAATGAAATTCATTATGCTACATTCTTAGTAATTCAAATTTTTTATCATCTAAAATAATACTAAGATATTTTTTCTAAAAGAATAATTTTTTTATTTTCAAGTACTTAGTTAGCCAAATTCAACAAAAAACTTTTGATAAACCAACTTCGATTTTAATATTGGTAACATGTTTTTGTGTTTTTTATTTTGATTTTATGATAGAAATATTATTCTATTTATTTTTTCTTTAGAAAATCAATTGAGCAGTTTAAAAATTTTTTATAATTTACAAAATAAAAAGTAAAAATGTATTTGTTTATTTTTAAAACAATTAAATTCAGGAAATGAATAGTATTATTGTTATCACTTTTTATATTTAGTTTTATAACTGTTTTAAATCAATTGCGTTGGATTAAGAATATATTTATTTACAAGATATAAAAATTTTATTTTTTTTTTGCTTTGAGAATGCATAAAACTCAATTAAGGTATATCCATCCTTTAAAAATCGAGTATGTTGAGCATTATCTTAAACTATTTCAAATTTTTTCCATACATATCTGTGCTATCTGCATAAAATAATTAAAACATTGTATTCAATTCATTTAGATTTTATTGAAGTAATAAATTAAACCATCTTTTATTAATTAATAATAGATAATAAATTTTTGACCTAATTCCAAAAATTCATATCTTAAAATAAATGAAAGATATGGAATAAGTAATAAAGAAATCATAAAAAAACTTAAAATAATAAAAATATTTCAAATATTCAGTTAATTAAATTATCAATGATAAAATAATGAAATTTTATTTACAAAAATAATCTAAAAAAGTATTTAATTTTCTAATAATATTACTAAAAAAAAATTTTACTATTTTTTAAAGATATAAATTATTAGCTTGAAATAAAATAATAATTTTAAGGAATGTTTTGGGTTATATTAATTAAAACATATTTGAAAATTTAAAACTAAAAGTAGAATAATTATTTAGAAAATAAAAAATAAATAAGATTGAGCAGACAATTTACTGTCAGATTTTAAATGAGTGAATAAGGTTATTTCTCATGATTTATTTAAAAAAGAAAATATATGATTTTGTTTTTCTTTTTAGTTGGAATAAACAGATAGGAATTTCTATTAAATTTGAAAGTAATTAAATAAAATTTGATTGATTTTTGATAGAAATAGGGAAGATCCAACAATATAGAAAAAACATTTTAAATGGATAAGAGCCAAAATTTATAGAAAATAATCCACAATACTTATTTAGTGTTTTCAGGATTATTCATATCATATTCATTTTTGAAGTATGTGAAGAGATAGATCAGAAATAAGAGAAATAGTTTAGCAAAGATGGAGATCATGAAATAAGTCAAAAGCAAATAAAAAATAAATGATGAAAAAGATGATCTAAATAATGATACAAATGCAAAAAATCATCAATCTAGAAGAAGCAGTGAAAGTTTAACAGAAGAAAAATTAATAAGCAATAGAAAAATTAAGTCTAAGACTTCTTCTGCCATAAATTTGTTGGAATTAGACACTTCTATTCCCAAAGAAATAGTCAAAGATTAAAAACGTAAGATCATAAAAGTTTGTCTGACGGGAGGACCATGTGCAGGTAAAACTTCTGGCCTAGCATTTTTAAGTGAAAAGCTAAAAGATGATAATTTTGACGTTTATGTAGTACCTGAAGCTGCAACTTTAATTTCAAATGGTGGAGGTCTGATCAACATTTAAGATTTCTCAGAAGATGAAATCGTTCAATTCTAAAAATCTCTAATGAGTGTACAAATTTCCTTAGAAGATAATTTTTAAAGGTTAGCTGAAATCTCAGAAAATCAGTCAATAATTCTTTGTGATAGAGGATTAATAGATGGAAAGGCTTTTATGTCCGATTAAGGTTGGCAGACTTTGCTAAAAGAAATGAAGCTTTCCGAATATGAAATAAGAGACAAGAGATATGACTTTGTAATTCATTTAGTAACAGCAGCAGATGGAGTAAAAAACAATAATCTATTTATTTATTCATTCATTTCTTTTAGCTTTAATTTGGATTATGAATAATTCATTAATTAAAATATTTTTTATGCCTTTTTGAAACACTAAAGAGTTTTTTGTTTTAAATAAACAATTTACAATTTATTTGTTTGGAATAAAATTAAAAACCCATAAATAACTTATCTAATTTGATATTTTTTTTACTTAATTAATAAATAAATGATTGATTATTCTCATCTTACATCAATATCTAAAAATGATGTTTTCAGATACAAAACAAATTAAACAAATTGTTTTTTATGATAAAAATATTCAAATAATTATTAATCAAATAAATTAAAAATACCTAATTATAGACATTAATTGATTTCTTACAAATTTGATAAAAAGGCAGCAGATTACTATGTGAAAGAAGGTGCTAGATATTAAGATGTTGATTAAGCAGTTGAAATAGATAAGCTCTTTTAGAAATGCTGGTTAGGACATTAGCGCCTTGAAATTATTGATAATAAAAGTGTCTCGAGTTTTGAAGAAAAGCTATAAAAATTGCTTTTTACAGTAAGAAGAATGAGTGGTGTACCTGTAAAAGGAACAAAGCTTTATTCAAGATATATTATTATAGATCCTTCAAGCCATCCAAATATTCCTGAAGATTTCCCTGTAAATAAAAATTTGAATTAATTATTCTATTTTGAAATCTAACTTATTTTCAAAAACTAACAAAAATAGGTTGAATCATTTGAAATTGAAGATACTTTCTTATATAAAGTGTAATATAATGAAAATAAAGGAAAGTTAACAAAGATCAGAAAGAGAGTTTAGAATGGTGATGTAATTTATCTATGCAGTGAGAGTCATATTATAGGTGGTAAACAAACTATTTATTACAAGAAGAGACTCAATTATAGAGAATATGTCCTTGTAAAAGACAGAGAAGATAGAGATAGAATTACTCTTAGAAAATTTAGAAGATAATTTGTTTATAAGGGGTATTATTATATACTAGATAAATACTTAGATTATGATATGTGTATACTACGTGCTAAAAATAGTCCTGGATCAGATGATAATTAAATAATTATCCCTGATTTTATTTAAATAGATGCTGATGTAACTGACAATAAAGAGTTCAAATCGCTTAATTTAAGCTTAAAATCAAGTCCTCTTAGAGATCCAAAATTCTTATAAGAATTGGTTTACACTATTCAAGATTAGTAAAAAAATTTAATTAAATTTGAAGATAAACTTAGACCAAGACCAAATAGAAAATGAGTTAGTTAATCTATCTAACAAATATTTTTTTGTTATTCCAAACAATAATTAATCAAAACTTCTTCTCAAAAATAAAATCGTTAAGAACATCTTATATTTTTTAATAGATTAGACATAATGATTCTTTTAATAAACGTTTAATTATTTTGTAATAATTTATGATCTCTTCTTATTAAAGTGTATGTACTCTAGATAAATACTAAAAATTTTTAGAACTAATAAAATTAAGTCTTATTTTTTTATGTTAAACAAAAAATAAATATAAAAGATGGAATATTTTTTAATTCATAATTTAAAACTGAAAAATAATTAACTTCTTTTATGTAAATTAATCATATTAAAAATTAAAGAAATAGAGTAAAATCTATTTTTTATTGAATTTTTTGAGGAAAATTATAAATAACAAATATTTTTGAATGAAAAATAAAAAGATATGAATGTATTAAAAATATATTAGTATTTCTGTATTAAATGTATTCTAGAATAAATATAAAGGAAATTAAATTACAAAATAAATGATAAGCAATTTATTATTTAATAATAATTATGTAATTTTAAGAAAGTAAATAATTAATATTTCTCATGCTACAAATATTTTTAAGGATGATATTAAATATTTTATCATTACTAAAAAAATAGGAAATATTAAGCTTTTCATTATTAAATTAAAACAGAATATATAATAGAAATTAAGTAACAAAAATAATAAAGAACTTTTCATAATTAAAAAATAATAAATAGAATAGTTAATATTTATTTTATATTGACAACAAAATTTCCCTTAAATAAATGATAAAGAAAGGTATGGAAATTTATTTTTTAGTAGAACTAAATTACAAAGCTTACTTTTTGTTTGATTTTAACTTTTATTTTAAGTTTTTGAGTTTTAAAATTAATGGTTGGATTTCTATCTTAATTTATAGTACAATATGGTGTATAATTTGAGAGATTTTTAATTGGCAATCATTAAAACTTAAAACATTACAAAACTTATACATAAAAAATGTGTTAATAATTTATCATTTTAGCTAAGAGAAACTAAAAAGAAAAAATTGAATTATTTTATGATAAATAATTTAATTTCATGTAAGGTTTTCTTTGAAATTTTAAAATAAATGTAAGTTAAATAAAATTACTTTTTTTAGAATTTATTCTTTATTGGATTAAACTTTGATATGATGTTTTGAAGTTAAAGAGAATGAAATAAAAATATATCTATTTTTTAATTTGTAGAACTAATTCTAATCTAAATTTTGGATGTAATATAAAAAATCTAAAAAAAATTGTGTTTTGTCCTTATTAGTTAGCGCTTTTTAAAATTAAGATGAGTAAGTAATTTATTTCAATTTTTTGATTCTCTTAATAAGCTTAATGAGGAAATATGTTGATGACATATTATTTAAATGTATTACACAGTTGTTGAGTTAGGTAATAAATATTCTTTTATTTTTCATGATTTAATTTTATTCAATTTTTAAAAAATAATGATAATTTTTTAATCTATTTTGCAAAAATTTAAAGATGATTTTTTGGTTTTGATGATTTTAAGTTTTTTTAATTTATTACTAAAATATTTTGTTTACTTCCTACTTGTCTAATATCTATTACCAAAATTTCACCAAATAATGTAGATTTGCAATTTTGCAGATTGGATTTTGATAATCCCTTTAATTAACAAGGTTGTAAAAAAGTAATTCAACTTTGAAAATGAAATAAAAGTGTAAATTTGCAATAAGCACATAAATTTATGGATGCAAATGAATTTAATATTACGATGAAAATGACTTTTACAATTATTAAGAAAAGCTAAGAAGGCTATCAAGATATTTAAAAGTTTTCTAATTATGATTTTTATTTATAATAGAGTGCGTAATACTTCAATCAATTACGAAATATTAACTCAAAAAAATAATACACAATTTTTACTTTAGTTTAACAAATTAAAAGAAAAAAAAATTACAAAATCTAGGCAAACAAAATTAAATAGTTTATGGTGGCTGTAGTCAAAAAAGAAATAGATAATTTTTCATGGTTTCAAAAATAGCGATTAATTTCTTAGCTAATGACAAGGTTTATTATCTTATCAGTTGCTATAATCTCAGTTATCCTTGCTGCTACCTACGTAATAGATCATATTAAAATTTATTTTATATTGATGCTTACTAACAAGCAAAACAACTACTATAATTGACTTAATTCTTTTAATTAATTTTTTGTTTAATAAGTCAATAATTGTTGAGTCATTCGTATTTTTAATAGCCTTTATATTATGAATAGGCTTATATCAAGCATAAAATAGGAGATGTAATTATAAGCGAAGCTAATACATATGTCCAATAAAAAGTAGCTTAAGAAATGCAAATTATTTCAAAGTATTTAATTATATATATTCAATAATTATTATTACTCAATTCATTTCATTCTGTTTGATCTAATCCTTAGCCAATTTACTAAACAAAAGCTAAATGATTACCTCTTTCTAAACCTAAAATTACATCTTGGGGACTTTATTAGTTGAGCTAATGAGAGTGACAGCAGATATAAACTATATTTGCATGCCTCCAAGTATTAAATTAATTTAATTACAAGAAAAGTTGATAATTTTAATCATTAAATCCTCATTTTACTCAATTCAATCAATTTGAATGAAAAAATATTTATTTGATTTATTATACTATCTGATAAAATATAAAGAATGCATGTTCAGATTAGTGTAAAGTGTGAATCAAGATACATTAAAATTGACAACTCCACAAACGCCAAACCCTAATTTACCTTATGTTAAAGATTTTTCAAGCAGTTATCTAGTATATGACAATGTTAATTTAAATACCCCTGTAAAGAAATATTTTATTTTTAAATATAAAAACAAAATAATCATTAATCATCTTTCTCATTGAGCTAATTATAATTTATTTTAATTAAAAGTAATTATTCGTGATGTATGAATTATATGAGTCATTGGACTTTGGTGACGCTATTTAGAATATTATAACAGATTATTTAGCCAAGAATGTTAGAAGGGTAATAATCCACAGGTACTCTAAATCTACTGTAGATTATTCATGGAATATTATGAAAATTTTTCCTTGTGAAAATGTGAGCTGGAATCATGTATAAAATTTGCGTAATATCTCCATATTATTTTTTTTTAAACTTTATTATTTTTCTTTTTTGGTCCTCTTAAGTTCATTATCAGCTTATAATTTATTTTCAAACACATGAATTACCACACACTAGCTTTAATCTCGAACAAAAATATGGACAGATATTTTATAGTTAAAAATAACCTAGAGAAGAATTAACAAAATAATTATTTGAAGTAGAAAAAAAAAATTTTAATTTGTTGAATAAAAAACTTCAAATTAATGAAATTTTTTTACTTAATTTAAAATTAAAAAAATTAGCAAAATTGATGAACGTTAATCAATTATTTTTCTAAAAAATAGATGAAAACAATCCTATTTATTTAAAAGCAGAAGCTCTCTAAGGATCAACTGTAATGATTAATGGCCCATATACAGATTAATTAGGATAATTTTAAGAAAATTTAACTGCTTATATTGTAAATATTAGTAGACCAGCCATATCAGCATAAAAACCTTAACTATATTTTTGTATAAATTATTTTAATATTATCTTTAAATACTAAAGCCAATTTATATTCAAAAGAAATAACAATTGAAGTAGAAACTAAAATTGTGAGTGATTTATTTTCATAAAACTATTATCGTTCAACAATTGAAATGATTGTAGTAAATAAAAATGGCTAATTATTCTACGCAACAGATTACTGGTTGTAAAATAAAAAACTTAATCCATAGTAATACATTTTTGATTCTCAAATTTAACCTTATAGTGGTAAAATAAATTATTATCATTTTTATTATTTAAAATAATTTTAAAAATAAAGGACTTTCAGCTGAAGGTTATGAGGAATTAATATCAAACTCTTTTATTTAAAATAAAATGAATATTACATAAATTACTAAATTAAACTAAAAAAACCAATAAAAAAATTATTTGATTCATCCCGTTTTCATAAAAAATACATTTAACCCTAACAATATGACTGATTATACACTTATAGGAGTAAAATATTAATATTTCTTCTCTTATTTTCTAAAAATATTCTTTAAAAAAAAAGATACAAAATAAAAACGTTGATCATATAGTTGTAATTATTTATGGGGATTAAGATGAAATGTATTCAGTATCTGAATTTTTAAATGAACTTTTTAATGAGTAATTGGATGCTCTCAGAATATTTTCTATCTTAACTGGAATCATAACTGTTTCTATGGTTATAGTTTCTTTGTATCATGCCTCAGTTAGTGTACATAGACCTATCAGATAAATGTTGTATATTTGTTAATCCCTCTCCCACAAAGATTCTATTTTTAGGTTAAAGACATTACATAGAGCTAAGATGCAGCTTGAAGATTTAGAAACTCAAACTTAATACCAAGTATAGGATTTAGTTAATTCCTTTATTTGCTTAATATCTACAATCATTTCACGTATTAAAACACCTTCAACTCTAAAAGATATTTCCATTCAATATCCTTTAAATGAATTAGAGAAGCATTTTGTTAAAAACACAAAAGGTAAATAAAATGAATTTGACTGGTAAAAATTTGTTGAAGAAGTTGAAGATTAAACAGAGAAACTAGACAAAAATATGTCTTGATTTTTAAGATAAAATTATAAAAACAACACAACATTTTATTCAAACAAAGAATTAATTAAATAATTTCTAAAAATTATTAATAAAACTTCTTCTTCATTATTTGTAAATATAATTTTGATTTAAATTTGTATATATTTATTTTATAATAGAGTTCTTTTATAATATAACTTATCCAAAATATTGATTCTACATCAACCATATCTGAATTAAAAATATTTCTTTTTATAAAGTACCAATGTTGTAGATATTAAATGTCAGTTATTACAAACTTTAAAAAATTGTGATAAACCTTAATTATGATTTTTAAAAATAAATGATATTTTGATCTATTATTAAAGTAATTAAATTATTTTTCATTGGAATATAAAATGGAATGGTATAATTAATACAAAGAAGTGAATTTTTAACTAGGAGTCAAATTTTCTAGAATAAATTTCATTTTTTATTTTTTATATAAAATTAAAGAGGTAAATTTTCTTGATTATTATCAATCTTAAAATTGAATTCTGATAAAAGGTATGTAATTGCTATTCAAAATCTTAATTAAATTTTGTTTGATCTGAAATAAAATTCTCATAAACATTCTGTAATTGCTGAGAATAATTCATAAAAAAAACTTAATTTTGTTATTCGGTTTATTTAATTTAATTCCAAAAATTTTAAGATAACCTCAAAATCAAAAACTAAAATCCTCAATTTAAAAATAAAGGTATTTTTTAAAAAAAATAATTATCAAATATATTGCCAAAAATAAATAAAATTCTAAAGTAAAAAAAATGAGTAAAAAAATATTGTAAATTACAGGAGATTTTGGTGAGGATCATGATGTCATGGTATCATTTTAAGTGCTTCATTCAGTAGGATATACTGTACATGCAGTGTGCCCTAATAAAAAATCTGGTGAGTATATAACTTGTGTTGTATAAGAACTTGAGGAATATCCTAAGTACCAGACTTATACTGAAAAAATAGGTCATAAGTTCTATCTTAATTATGATTTTGAATAAGTAAATCCTGAAGATTATTGTCCCTGAGTTTTATCTGGAGTAAGGGCTCCTGAGTGTCTTAAATACAACCCAAATGTCTTGAAATTAGTCAAATACTTTACAGATAATAAAAAGTCTATTCTTGTAATATGCCATGGTTACTAAATTTTATGTGCTATATAAGGAAGTATTGAGAATCTCGTTTTATGTGGTCCAAATTCAACTTCATATGAAATTTCTAATGCAGGTGGTATTTACTAATAAGTTACATTTGAAGAAGCTTTACTTTACAATAATTTCATTTCTACATCTGTATACACTGGTTTTTTGAAATGCTTCCCTCCATTTATTGATTAGCTCAAAAATGGTATTTAATTTGACAATAAAGTTAATCTCTTTAAATGATAAAATAAAATATTTTCCAAACTTAAAAAAAATAATAGAATATCTATTTTATTTGTATTTAAATAAATTTCATATCAATTAAAGTTCATTCAGTAAATTTTAATTAAATATTTGTTTTTCACACTAAAAAAATAAAAATCAATTTTATGATATTTTTTTACAATATTATCTCTAAAATGTTTTTCATTTTTATTCTGATTTTTTTATGAAAAAGTTGTAAAAAATATTAATTTAAGTCTATTTGTATCTTCAAAATTGTTATTGTTAAAGCTAATAATTTTGGAAATAATCTCAAAATAGGTTTTTGTATACATTCCTTTAATAGATATGACAAAATAGAGATCATAATAAAAATGCATAATAAATTTCTTAATTTATTGTGTTATTTTATAATTTAACTTTAGATTAAAATGTGTTTGTAGAGATGGTATTTTTAATTTTCAAAAATAAAGATAAAAACCAAAATAAATACAATAAGGGTAAATATTAAAATATTTTCATGAAAAAATGGTAATTAATATCATAGCAACTAATGTATAGTAAGATAATAAAATAGCAGAATAAGCTGGCAAAGTAGTCTCAACTGATGTAGTATTAGTAGTTACAAGCTTATATTAAGAAGGATCTTCTGAAGTTGCATACATTACAACTCTATAATGGTTTCCAGGTATCAAATCATTAAATTCAAACGTAATAGGGCTTCCTTCATAAACAGCATGAGCTTTTCCTAAAGCAGGTAAATCTGTATTATTTAATCCAGATCTAACTTATAAAAAGGTTGGCTATGAAACATATTAAATTCTGCCTTTTATACTTATGTTAAGTCTTTCTAAAATGGCAAATATAATTCCATTATTTTGAAGAGTTATTCCAGCGACAACAAGAGAATTTTTAGTGCTTGTAATTGTGCCCTATTTAAATTAATTATTATTTTATTAATTTTAAAATATTTTTAATTCTTACTTATGATGTAAAAATAGGAGGGTAAATTACAACTTTTCCACCAAATTAGAAATCATCAAGAGTTGGAAGTCCAAGTGTGCTAAATAAACTAACAAACTAAGTTTTAAAAGTAGTGATTTAATTTGCTTTAAGACTAGCAGAGGCATATACTGTTCCAGGTTACTCCACAACTTCAATATATTCAAAAGGATAAAGATAGAAAAAATAAACCTATTATTAGGGTGCAGTTTGAACTGCAGGCAGAGAAGCAGCTGTAATTGTAGGATCACAAAAATCTTCATAAATAGAGCGAACTCTGTTTATTAATAATTTAAAAATAGTAAAATTAGATAAATTAATTAAAATTACCTTTTGTATGGATATAAGAACATTTAAGAGTGTTAACAAGCTAAATATTTTATGTGTTAAGAACTAAGAATAGCTTTAGTTAATATTTTTGTTTTAATTAGATTGTCTTGATTAGTTTGAGGTATAACTGTTAACTTTTAAACATCACCTTAGATTTAGTTTAAGTTAATAGGGAAGAATTAAACCACATATTCGCGTTGAGAAAAGAGATTGGGAATTGTAAGCTAGTATGGTGTATTTTCAAGATAAACAGGGAACATTCCATATTATACTTAATTTACATCATCAAATTAATATTGAGTCAAAATACGTACTTACTCAACAAGGTCTTTGAAGTTGAATTAGAGTTATGATGAAGTAAGTTAAATTTGATAGTATATTAAAGTAGGTTAGTTGCTGCTAATAGTAAATGTAGCACTAGTACAAAGAGTAGAGGCAAGAGTAATTGTTGTTGTTGGCTTTAATAAATTTGTTTAAACTAAGGTGATTAATACAGTATTCTAAATAAATTAAAAGAAAGTAGAGAAGCTAGAGTCAATATATAAATTAACAAGTGAAGCTGTATCTGATACTATAGGAGCAGCATCACTCTTCAAAGTAATGAAATCACTAGTTTTAGTGATCTAGAAAGTCATATCACTATATGCTTTATAATCTAAAACTAAATCTGGATATATAGCAATATCTGTTTCTAATTTAAACTAGTTTATAGGGACAGCTGCATCCATATTCCAGTAAATAGGAAGACTATAACCTAAAATTGGAACCTAGACATTTTATTATTATAAAAAATATGATTAAGCATGTTTAAATTTAAATTACCACTATATTGTTGATTGAAGGATTAGGAATACTATATGGAGTGCTTAATATTTAAACCTTAACTACTGGGGGAATGTTATATAAGCCACCATTATTCAGCTAGAAATAAATACTGTATATACCTAACAATTTTATAAGTTATAATTTATATTAGAACTTTTTTATTTATTAAACCAAAAATAAAAATTATTAATATTACCTGGAGTGACAGTTTTTTGTGCACCTATTCTTACATCTACATAGTAATCTCCAACATATAGATTGATTATTTCAGGATTTGTTTAAAAAGGAGTTTATCCTGAGGGAGTTGCTTGTAGTTAAATAGATAAATCATTTGCAATACGATTACCATTTGCTACAGATAAACGAAGTCTTCTTGAATAGGTTCCTATATAAACTGTAAGTAATGAAGGAATCTAAGAAAAAGTTTATTCTCCATCTTACACATTATTATTTGTTATTAGCTACCATTTGAAAATGCTATCTGAAGATAAACCCTAGTCAAAAACCAAATCTCCTACATTCATGATAGTAACATAAGATCTTTACGTAACTTAATTCATAGCGCTATCAGCTATTGAAAATAATACTCTTTAGCCAATGCATAAGCTATAATGAGGATTACTAAATCCATTTATTGTCAAACTATAATCAGTATTTGCTGTAATGGCATTAATTAACTAACCAATAATTCTATATCCATTTTATGTACAAGGGAAATTTACACTTGGTTATGAAGCCTATTGCAAAGTACAAGTTATTGCTCTAATTTTTTTAAATAAAAAAATGAAACTAAAATATTAAAATTTTCTGTTAATCAATCATTATATGATTTCATAGGTTAGTTAAATAAAATAATTAAGGAAAGCTTATAAATTATTTTTAAATTTATTGAAAGCAGTAAAATAATGTCAAATAAGTAATTCAAAAATTTATTCTGATAATTTAAATAATTTACGGTTTATTTTAATTCTTATCAACCCATTCACTAGGGAAATCTAAAGTCAAATAAGAATTAACAGCTACATTTGAGGATACTCTAAGAGTAAATACATAATTGTCTTATTCAATCCAAGTAGTTTTTGTTTTTGAAAAGGCAGAAACTCGAACTATATCTGATGTTGGATTATTAGGAGCTATATCTAACACTTCTAAATACTCGTTGACTGTTGATGTTATATCATTATATTTTTGGATTAGAGCTATAAAAATAGTTTAAGGAACACTGAATGAAGGTTATGGAATTCCACTAACTGTAACTTAGTAAGCATAATTAACTTATAAAGTTGGGAAAATATCACGAATTACTATCATTCTATCTTGTGAATACTCACAACGAGTGAAGGTATTTGGTTAATTTGATGTGACATCAATAAGCTGAATGTAGCAAACAGGCTATGCAAAGTCTGATAGAGGAGAGTAATAAGAGGGAAGATAAATTAATATCATAGAGTTATAATCTAAATTTGAAACTGAGGGCTTTACAGAGAATTAGAATTAAGATAATGATCCTACAGTATTAAATTTCTTATTTTGTAAAACAAGTTAAGTAAATTAACTAACAGTTTTTTCATCTTATCTATTTGGTAAAGGAACTTACTTTTAGTATAAAATGGGTTGAGAGTTATCTTAATTATTAAAGACATATCCACTAATGAAATATTGTTCAACAGGTGTTCTTGGAACACGAATATTATGTATTTAAACAATAAATGAGTTCATTATAACTCCTTTCGAGTTAACTATACTAATATCATCAATAGGCATAAGAGTGAGTTGTTAAAAGTTTGTATCAAAATAGCATTCATTCCAAAATGGGGAAATACTTTAGGTTGTAGGATCAATTATTTTACAAGTAGGTGTATTGATATTATTGTCTACACTGAAGGCATCTAGATTAAAGATAATTTTTTCATCTTTATAAATTGCACGTCCTTGAACTGTGAATGTAAATGAAAACACTGTCATTGCATACTTATTAGGAATCAAGAAACTTTAGTTGGTTATTGTCAAGCTGAGCTAATTCGTTTTGAAATTATAGTAAATTGCCTAAGAAGTAGGAGTTCTATCTATTGTTTTTCCAGTAGATGTTTATGTTTCAAAGAAAGCATATTGTCTCATTAAGGGATCATCAATTACATTAATACCACCAATACGTATTTTATAGGTTCCGCTAGGAAGCTACTTTAAATTAGTAACTTAAATAATTACCTAATATTTTTCAATAATATTTTTATTATCAAGATATATTATGAACAATTAATCATAGTATTTACCTAAAACTCTCTATATATCTAAACGCATTACTGAGTTATTCTATCAATTTTTTAATTAAAATAAAAATAAAAATATTATTAATAAAAAAAATCAAATTACAAATCAAATTATCCACTTGAGTTTTGTTAATAAACTTAACACGTTACTAATTCATTCACAGTAAAAAGTAGTGGTTAGCTAGATCCATTCTCAGAGGTAATTACAAAGTTAAATTATGCAGGTAATTAGTTCTTTGTAGTAAAAGTTACAGAAAGTTTCACAAATCTTTGAGAAATAGGAAGATCAATATCTGTGATTATTGATGATAAAACATTTGGTTTCATAGCATTTAATGTGTTATCAAGTCTGTACTTTAACAATAAGCCTGTAACATCAAAACCGGGATCTTATACTACCACATTATTACTAATAGCACCAACAATATTAGGCATACTTGTACCTGCTTACCAAGGAAGAGATAGGTTTAGAACATTCAACTTTAAAGATTAAAATAATAATTTAAATTAAATTATTAGAAAAAATAAATATTATGAAAATATTACATAACTGGTTAAGGTACTCTATCCAACTTTAGCTTTCAAAGGACAATAAAACCCATATCTACCTGAAACACCGTTAAATAAATAACCAAATTTAATACACTTTTCTTAAGGATTTGAACCTGATTATAAATGATATTTATTAAATTAGAATAGTAAATAATTTTAAATTTACTTATTAACCCAAGTCCTCCATCTTAAACATCAAAATTAGGATCAGATACTAGATTATGAATTGAAGTAATTGTTAAGCCTGTACCTTGATTTGGAGCTGTGTTAGGTAAAAGAATATTTTAGACATCAGCAGCTACAACATTTACTTTAACTTGAGCTACAGTTTATCCTACAAGATTACTATCTATGTTAAACAAGAAATTGAGTCCTTCAAAATTAGTATTTTCTTGAGCATTATATTATTAAATTAGTGCCTACTAATTGACTCCACTTGCTTTAAATTAAAATTAGTACTATTTGCTCATACCTTAAATATTTCCAGAAGTATCTAAAAGTGCTGTACGAACACGAACTTGTATTTTGTTAGCAATAGTTGTTACTGGAATTAGAGTAGTAAAGGATTTATCAATTGTTGGCATACTAGGAATATTACTCGTAAATGTTAAGTAATTTTAGAACAAGAAATGATAGCTATTTTAGTTACCAGCCTAGTATCCACATACTGTAGAAGCCTATGTGATTGAGCAACTTGGGTTAGACTATTAATTTACATCAGTTAAAAAGTTAACATTATCAAAAAACACAATCCAATTTCCTTAAGTGATAGCTGGTTAGTTTGAAGAAAAGAAAACATTAATACGAATAAATGTTGGTACCAAATCTCCATCATTTCCTTTTGTTGTTCCTGTTTATTTATTAAGTTAATCATATTTACCAAAGATATAAAAAAAATGTTTCATCAAATCGATAATTCTGTAAGAAGTAACAATTGAAATAAATAAAATAATTGCCTATGGTGATGCACCTGAAATTAATAATAAAATTAAAATTAAAGTTATATTTTGAATGAATTGAAGGAAACTCTAAAATCATTTCTATTTTTACTCTAAAATAATGCCAACTAAAAAAGTTGAATCTTTTATCTTGAAATAAATTTTAAATAAATTCTTTTGAAAAAAAACTTTTGAATTTACCTGTCCAGAAATTAACCAAGCTTATGTTGATGTCATTATAAAGATTCTAAGGAAGGACAAACCCATTTACAATAGCAGTTTTCACATTTTGGGTAGGATTGCTAATATCAGGAGTGATTTTAAAAATGTAATCACTATTAAAATTATCTGAGGGTTAAATAGAGCTCATGGCTTTTATATCTACATTACTGAAAGAAATTACAGACCCAGAGCCACTGATGAAACCATTAGCATCAGCGTCAACTTAATATGCAAACCTAAAATCAACTATTTAATAAGGATCACCAGAAGCAGGGGTATTAACGCTACATGTAAAAGTGTTAAGGCTAGGTACTAATTTTTAAAAAAAATATTGTAAAATGTTTTATTAAAATAAAGTATTATTTACAGCAACTTGTAGTGCCAGTGGGAGCAATAATTCTATAATTTGCAGATATTTATAACTAAGTTTTTGAACTTAGAGTTGCACTAAAATCATTACTTATAAATTCATTATAAAATTGAAGAATCTAGCTTATTCCTACTCTAACCCCGAATACACCTAATGCACTTATTGGTGAAATAGCACCATCTGATCTAGAATGCACAACTTGATAATCGTTATTGTTATTTGAGTTTATTTAGTTCAGCCAATTATAGTTATTTTAAATGCATAAATTATTGATTAATGTATTTAATTCACTATTGGTCTCATAGGATACTGAAGGTTAAGCATAATATTACTAATTCTAATAAGGAAATATTCCAAGTTTTCCAAAATTTGTTTTAAATGCAGCAGGGGTTGAATAGATTAAACTAACTCTTAATCTTATTGAATAGACTGTACCTGCTTTCAAACTAGCTACATTATCACACTACAAAATAGAGTTTAAAGAAATAGTATAACATTTAATTTATTAAGTTGGTGAAAAACTCTGCAAATTACTAACTACTATTGAATTTTCAAGAATAGTAGAATCAGTAGTTAAATCCATAGTTAATCTGTAATTAATTCCTGCCAATAAGTCTTGACTTACTTAAAAAGAAAATTTCAAGTTGTTATAAGTATAATCAGTAGCAGATGAACCTCTATATACACACACAGTTGAAGATAATGGTTGATTTTAGAATCCTTTTAATATAAAAAAAATATAAAAGTTAGATATTTTAAATTTAAAAGTCACAATTTATTTAAATCTTAATATTTATTGCATTTTACTGGTTGATTAATTTCAAAAAATTTTATGCTAATTTCTTTCTTTAGCTTTATAGATTAATTTAATAAATATTTTTTTAATTATTACCTAATATTTGTCTTGATATCCATTTAGGTACTATAGTAAATACTTGATTAGCTATGCTATTCCATTCCATTACAACATTATCTCCAGCACGCATACCTACAACTTAAATATCTGAAAAATCATTAAAGTTGGGGAAGTTAATTTTGAGTGAAACATCATAATTTGTGTTTAGTAAATCGCTTGAAAAAGTAATAAGAACTTCATTCTGAGAAATATATTAGCAATTAAAGTCCTAATTTATGATAAGATTATTAACACTACATATTGAATTTGCACTGCTGTCAAAGGATATTCCTACAGCTGCAGGTAAAGAGATATTAACTCTTCTAATTTGTTATTTTGTTGGTGTTAATCTGATAACAATAGTATTGCTTGATTAAAGGTTCCCTGAACCACCAGATAAAACTTAAGCATTCAAACTGTTAACCTAATTTTATGCAAATTAAAATGAATTTTATTTATATTTTACTCTTATTTACTAAATTTAACTAAAATTGTTTTATTTTAAAAATTTTAAATCATACTAATAATAAAAAGATATTTTGTTATCATATTTGAAATCATTTTTTTAAACAAATTAATTATTTATTTACCACTTATGTTTCAAAATTAATCATTGTGAATACAGGGTTAGTATCATAAACTAGGAGTCTGGAGGGATTTGTTTTATCAAGTTATGAATATGTAGTTATAGAAACAGGTCTAAATTTGATAGCTGCATTTGAAAATATAGAGGGGCCAACTGGATTACTTAATACTATAACTAGAGTATAAATGTTTTGATTACTTAAATCCTAAGGAAAATCAATCCAGTAAATATTGCTTGTTGGAGCTGTACCTTCAATTTTAATAGCTAATTGTAGAGCAGGAAAATTTTACTAAGTGCATGTCTAGGCACTTGACTAATAAATGTATCCTGTAGGTACAGTAGATTAATCAAATGGTAGTTATATCTACATATATCCCGAATTAGGGAAATAAGTGTCCAGCTAAAATGTAAAAAATAACTTTCTTGCTAAACCTATATTTGAATAGTCCATTTTGAAATTAATATTTTTCACAATCCCTGCAAGTGCATATTGAAGCACTGTAATTAGAACAATAAATATGCTTAATATTCTCATGGTAGATTTTCTAATATCAATTTGCTATTTCTTGTAATAATCGCTAAATCTACTTCAATATCTTTATCACCACTTTATATAGTTATTTATCTTTGGTTAATATTCTTTGGTTTTACTTTTTCTAAATTAAATCAGAAAACTTTAGTATTCAGTGTTAATATTTTTCTTTATAATTAAAAGACTAATTAATTATTAAAGCAAAAAATTATAATGTTATATTTATTTTTAAAACTATCTTATCATCTAATATCACTAAATTACCATTAATTAGATCTTAAAACAATCTTTCCCCTTTTATATCAATCAAGTCTTATTATTCATATATTTTTATTTTAAAGAAATAAGGATACTGTTCCAGCTTAAGAAATTAGCTATTCATAATATTTATTGTTGTAACTCAAATCTTTAATTTTAACTTTTCAAATAAAATATTATATTTCCATAAACAAAATACTTCTTTAAAAATATTTATTCTAAGGAAAAACTTTGACTGGCCAGTATGATAAAGGTAATTAAATAATAAGCAAATAAATTTTTTGTTCTAATTTATTTTTACTGGTTTGATTATTTTTTTTCTTTTTCTTTTACTTAAATGATAAATCTAAATAAATATGATATTTTATTATTAAAAAAACATTCAAAAAAATTGTTGGAAATATTTAATTAACCTTAAAATAAATAAATAATAATTTTAAGTTTTCTAAAAATAAATTTTGTCAAAATAAAATAGTTTATTTATAATAAACTAAACCTGAATTTTTAAAAGGAATTATTTTTTTTTTAAATTTTGTTTAGAAATATTTTTTAAAATTGGTTTATTTACTTTGGATTTGATAAAGCAACACTTTAAATTGAAATATTAAAAAAATAATTGTAAATAATTTCATAATTTATTTTTATTAAGTATTCAGATGAAGTTTATTAATATTTTAGTGAAACTTAAATTTAATGATTAAAAATTATTAATTTTTGAAGAAGTATTTTTTTCTAAAGAATCTGATCTGATCTGAATTTGAGTTTATTACAGATAAGTATTTAATTATTAGCAATTTATAAAATAAATAGAATAGGAACTAAAACTAATAAGAATGGATAATAATTTTAAAAGCAACATAATAACGAAACTAAATATTTTATTTATTATACAAATAAATTACATTATTTTATAGCAAAATTAATTTATTTTAAACTTTAATTCTTGTTTGGGTAATATTACAAGTTAGCAGAATTGTCTTTATTGCTTACTAAGCTTACAAATTATAAAAAACTTAAAATTTCTTAATACTAAATCAGCAACAATTTTTCTTTTCTTTTTCTGCCTAAGTTGGGGGCTTAAAATTTTGAATTATATTATTTCCATTTTATTAGGGCTATGACTTTTTTTTTTCTTCATTTGGTCTGGTCTTCAGATTATTATATATTTCTATTTTATTTTAATTTTAAATTAATTAAAAAATCATTTTAAAAGTCTAATTCTGTGGAGATTATTCTTATCAAAAATGTATTTAAAATACTCATATTAATTGATAACTTCAAATGAAAATTGTTCGTAATATTTTGAATACATTTTTAAAAATAAATGATCTCAGAATTTAATAGATGATTTGAAAATACCTGTAATGAGTTTTTAAAATGCCTAATCTACATTAATTGATTATGCAGCTGATGTTTCCATAAATGCAAGGTTATTTTCTTCTGCAAATTTGGCAGCATCTTCTGTCTTTACCTATCTCATGTCTTATAAATCGCATTTATTACCAATGAGCATGCAAATAATATTGGCATCAGCATTTTCTCTAAGTTCATGCAACCATTTTTTGACATTTTCGAATGTCTACTACTTGGTTATATCATAAAGAGTGAGAGCACCAACAGCTCCTCTGTAATATGCATTGGTAATAGCTCTATATTTTTCTTAACCAGCTGTGTCCCAAATTTATGCTTTTATGTATTTATTTTCAGTAATGACTGTTTTGGTAGCAAATTCAACACCAATTGTTGGCTTAGATTCCATGTTGAATTCATTTTTAGTAAATCTTGATAATAAATTGGTTTTTCCTACACCAGAATCACCTATTTTGGATTTAAAGTTAAAGTAATTAGAAAATTTTTAAGAAAATTAATTGTATGTAGTTTTGTATCATATTAATAAATAGAGCTCTGCTAAATTAAAAGACAAAGCAGATAATTTTAGTCCAAAATATCAGCTATTTTGATCAATGATAGACTCCTATAATTAATAACTTAAATAAGTATTACCTATGAGAACAATCTTGAAAAGGAAATCGTATTCGTCTTCGTTCTTAGTAGCCATTTCTAATTAATAATATTCTTATTTTGTTTATTTATTTGATTAATTTGTTAAGAAAGTATCTTGAGATCTAAGTTTATTAATTGCTTAGCTAAATAATATTCAAAACTCTTTCGAATTAATTTGCTTTTATATGCACTTTTTAGAAATCTATTGATAATGATAATTATTATCAAAATATTACTTCCTCAATTTCTATTTTTGATCAATTCAAAATTTAGTTAGTTTGAATTATGTTAGTAACCACTATCTGAGCATTTGATTAATTATCCAATCCTTTGGCTATACAGTGATCCTTTATAATTTTATTTACCACATTCTAAACATTAAAATTATTAGAACTAGATTGATTGAACTATAACAAATTTTTTTAACTTTTGCAAATTATTGAAGAAATTTGGAATTTATTAATATTTTGTAATCTATTCAACTCATTAAATCGCTTATTGATTCCACCATTATTCGATCTATTTTATAAGTATCACCAATTTCACCATCAAATTTAGATGTTTTTATTAAACTTACATTTGATTTAAGCACTCATCTAAATAAGAAAAACCAACAAAGTATTGTCCTTACATTACTATTAATACAAATATTTATCTTCTCAAATAGAATTAAATATACTTCCCATAAAATTTATTATCTAGTAGAATTTTTGCATTTTTCTATGAAAAATTTTATTTTATTTCATTTCATATTGAGATTAGATTGAATAGGAATTGTTTGTTCAGCAAATTAATAATATTCTATGTTTATTCATTAAGATGTATTTCTTTACATAGTCAAGAAGCTAATTTTTTATTTTACCTTTTTTATTTTTGACTGTAATCAAAAATTAAAAATAAAAATTTAATTTTGTGGAAGGAAAAAAGAAACATAGGATTTTACATTAAATTTTATTCGTTTTGATGTAAATATCTTATCTCATAGCAAATGTCAAAATAATTATTCCAAATAAATTCCAACCAAAATTTTAATATTTGAAATAAGAGTAAATAAAATAAATAAGGAAGAAGGATTCATACATTTCCTATAACAAATTTGATAATTTTCACTTTCTTAATCTTGAAAATAAAAAATTAGATCTTTAGCTTGAGAAATATTATCTAATTATCTGTAAAAAAAAAAAGAAAATACAATTTTTAGAGATTTATTACTAATTAAAATTAATAAACTAGTGGATTTTTATATTGAAACAATGTTTTGATACCAGCCTAATTTATTATTTAGCATCATAAATATTTTTCAGTGATTTATTTTTAAGAAATTTGAGAGAGAAAAAGTAAGAGACTAAAAAATTTACTCAAATCTTATAATTTTTTTGTTTACAATTTTAATCTTAAAAAGTCAAACTTTTTACATATTCTTTTATTTTTGAAATTTTTTTTGAGAGTAAATAAAAAGTGTAAAGGAGTATTTTTTATTGATCTAAATGAGATAAATTAAATTTATTTTAGTTAAGAAAATGTATTTATTAATCTCCAAAAAAGCTAATACAAATGAAAAATTTCAGAATTGTTTGAATAAATTAAATGTTTTAAATGGAGCAGATTTTATCAAATTGTTTTAAAAAATATCCAAAATTCATGATAATATATTGATATAATTTTGGGTAAAAGATATTTGATATTTAATAAAATAATAAGACATTTTTTTATTTTGTGTATTTTTTGTAAATTAAATTGATTTAAACTTAACAAATTTAGAATCTCTTATTTATCTAAATTGATTTTTAAAAACTTTTAACCTAACTAATTACATTTAAAATTTCTAATTGATTAATTGATTTTTAACGTCTATATTATTTAAAATATCAAATGCTTATTATCAGAAATTTCCTTAATCAAAAAGTAAAAGAATTTTTATGTAATTCAATAAATAAAAAAATTAACTACCTCATTATTTCATTTTATTAAAAAAATTTGTAGACAATAATACAACTTAATGAATAAAATACTTTGATAAAAACTATTATAAATTATTTTTGATAAATTAATTAAAATTGAGTCTGTTTTTACTTTTGTTTACTAAATAAAATGTTATTAAACATTAAGAATATGATTAATTTTTGATTCTTTTAAACAAGATATTTTAATTTAATCAATCTCCATGAAAAATATTTATCTAAATCATAATTAAAATTTATATTAATTATAAAAATGAAGATGATTCTCATCTTTTGAAATCTATTATCCAATCAAAAATTGTAGATGAAAAATTTCAAATAATAATCTATTTAAAAGTTAATGTTATGTAAAATTTGAATTTGTTAAAAAAATTCTAAAATATAAGATTGAAATTTATTTTTTAAGTAAATCAATAGTGCTCAAAGAGTTCCTCAATATATTGATTTAATCATTTTATCATTTTTAAATACATAAATTATACTTTTATGATAAAATCCATAGTATTTTTTATAAAAAATTAATGCTAGGAAGCAAAAATTCCATTTATGCTAGGATATAATTTATCTATGTAGTTATAAAATTCAAATATAGTTAGGTTAGATAGCATTTACTATCATCTCTAGATTTATTTAGTTGATTATTTGATTGATTAAATAACTTTAAACAGATTTGTAGTGATTTTATATTAATTAAAGATCAAAATTTACTTTCAATATATGAATTAAATTTCAATAGAACTTAAGAAATATTAAACGGTACACTTCAAGTAAGTAAATAAGTATAATAGCTTACTTTTTATTGATACTCCTCAAAATATATCAAATACATACTTAATCATACTAAAATACTACTATAAATGAATCCTTACTACAGTTCTAGAATATCTGATTGTAGAGGACTAGATGAAATTCCTTAGTCAATTGATACTTCTAAAGTAATTTATATAATTAATTGCAATCATTAACAATTTTGCTAATTCTACAAACAGTTTTTTTTATTTTAAATTAAAATGAGAAATATTAAAAATGAATTAATTGAAAATCTTTGAATATTTCAATTGATTTTATTTTTTAAATTGTTTAAATTATTATTATGAATTCATTAGAGATGCTTAGATGACAGAACTCTAAGAAATGATACATCATATTTAATCAATCAAAACATGTAGAATAATATCACACAAAATATAAATATAAATAATAGAACCTTTTAAGATAACTCTAACAATGGTACATTCATCATATAAAATTAGAATGAAATTCTTGAAGATAGAGCTGTCTCATACATCAATTGCTCATTTAATTAGCCCTGCTATAAAAAAAATAACAATGAAGAAGATGATGAAGAACCTGAGTAGCCTGATAGTCCACCATAAAATGAAAGAGAGGTAGAAATAGTTGGTAATGATTTCTAAGCACCTTAATAAAGAGGGTAAGAACAAGAATTTGTATAATAAATAAATTACTAAGATATTGAAAATGGTTCATTGAATATAAGATAATAATTAAATCCTCCCATAAATTTCATATAAAACCCTGATAGAGAGGAATTAGATTAACAAATTCAATTGCAATCTGATGGTTAGAATTCTAACATGAGAAACAACTTAAGAATAAATGATAGCAGAAATTAGTAATTAAATGAAATTAGAAATTTAGATCTTCTTCATCAACAACATTAATAATAATATATAAGGAGACTTGTTTAATCAAGAGCAAGTAACTCTAATTAATTGTAAAATAACTAAAGAAATAGAAATTAGAATCAATTAGCTTCTAATTTACCATTAAGCTTTTAGTCTTTTTAATAGGCAGCATTTCCTTTGAATAATTTAACTAATTTATAGCAATAATAACTATTAATACATAATCAAAATCAAATTTAAAGGCTGTAGAATTAGATGAACAGGTATTCTTAGGGTGCATCCAATTAAAGATTAAACAGATTAAGATAAAATGAAAACATTTAAAATGAAGAATATTCAAATTTTAATTAAAGGTAATTGTAAAGCTACATTGATTCACTAGTTCAATAAAAGTAATTTTTCTTTTTCATAAAATTTTAATTCTTTTAAAATAAAATAAAAATGAAAATTTTGAAAACATTTTTTATTTTAAAATTCCTTTTCATTTATAAATGTTGAATAAGATTTAATAATCTTTATTTAAAATGATTAGTACAATTTTGAGAATGAATCTAATAAGAAATTAAATAAGACAGCTTCAAAGAGATGACTTATCAGATTAAGATTCTGTCAATAATAGAGGCAATGCAGAATAAGATGATTAATATAGATAGGTTGAATAGCTGAATGAAATAATAAGAAACACTCGTAGAAGAATGAACGAGGAAAGGAGAAACAACAGACCTAATTAACCTTAGATCGGGGGGAGAATATAGCAAGTTATTGAGTTAGATGAAGAAGATAAAGTGAGAGCTAAAATTGTTTTCAAGAAAGCTTTATTTCATCTTATATTTTTATCTATCTTTAGTGTTTTTATGCTAGCTGTCTTTTACTTAAACTTTTTATTGCAAGGAATTTGGCTCATTTTCTTTTTCGTTTTCTGCTTTTTTACTGGAAACAAAATTTCTATCTACAAAAACCTATCAGAGTAAATCTTTTTATTTACTTAAATTTAATAAGCCTCTAAATAGAAAAGATTAAAAAATTTTTTATTTTATTTTTTTACTAATCAATTTTAATGAAACAATGATAAAATTAAGTTATTTATCAAGAAATATTAAATTATTAGTTTAAGAATAGATAATTATAAACTTTTAAGCAGATAAAAGAACAGAAAAAAATGATAATTAGAACTTATCAAAATTATAAAAGTCAAAACAAAAAAATTAAATGAATTAATAACTTATTTCTCTCTACAAAATAATAGAAATTTAATTAAAGCTAAATTTATTATACATTAAGTATTTACTTTCTAAAGTGGTTCATAAATTATTTTTGCCAAACAATTTAAATTTAATTGAATTAAAAAGTTCTTTTTAACAAATTTACTTTTAATTGATTAAGGGATGTTTCAACAGAAGAAAGAAGGATGTCATTTTTTAATGTTGTAGAGTATCTCTTTATTAATGTTTTATTTTTTATGATTTTCTTATTCATGAGGATTATATCTTAACCAATAACTCTACTATTTGTTTACACCCCTTTTGTACACATAGTTTGGTGGCTTGTTTTTACAACTAAAACTTAAGAGAGTATGAATCGACATGTAAAATAGAATAAACAATTACAATATTTAATATACTTTTAAAAATATATTAATAGATAGAACTATTATTACGCCTTTATGCTGTTACTTAAATACTTTTATTTTCTGTTTAATTTGACTAAATTGTAAAATGGTCTTGGGTTTCTGTTCTTCTTCCTTCTTGGATCTTATTGAGTTCTTTGGGTTTTTATATTTTTGGATTAACTATTCTATTTTTATGTTCTCTTTACTATTGTTTAGTTGGATAAACTGATAAATACTAAAGTAAGAATTAAAATAAATGATTTTATTTTTAATTTATTTGTAAAGTAAAAGGATTAATATGGTGTCTAATGGTGAGTGTTCATGTGGTTGGAAATTCTTTATTTTTTCTGCTAGGACTTATTGATTACTACTAAGAAGATACCATATAGACTTTAAGATACGGATCATCTGCTTTGATAGCAGGTAGTGTTATTTGTACTCTTTATACAGTAGCTTGCTCAGATGATTTAGAGTATTTAAATTATTTTAATTTTTTCCATTATAAAAAATGTATTTAATTTAAAAGAATTTTCATAGCCTTGGCTAATTCAGAAAGTTTGTTTAGTGGGTCTCATTAAGTACATATTGAGGCAGCTAACCAAAGAGATGAGGAGAACCAGGATAATAATAATGACAATTTAAGTAACCATGAATCAAATTAAAATAATCTTGAAGAGTAAATATAAAATGCACACAATATGGCTCCTAATTTTTCTTTAGCACAAAATTGTAAGATTAAATAATTCTAATTTATTTAAATGAAAATTTGATTTAATAACAGAAATCTAGCCAAAAAAGGTCAAGATAATTAAGACAACAAAATAAATCCCTTCTTCAATCCCTTAATTTTTAATAAGATTCTCCTCCACCTATTTTATGAAAACTGATGTCAGTAAAGAAGTAGCTGCACATCTGGAACAGAAAAAAAGTAATAGTTTTTAAAAGAAACATATTCTCAATTTAAATAAAATATTTTTTCAGAAGATAGAGCCAATAAATAAAATGAAGAAGAAGAAAAAAATAAATAAAGTTAAAGAGATGTTGATAATAAAAGTAAGAAAAATAGGTTGAGCACTGTTTCATAAAATAATGGTTTTGAAGAAATAAACATACCTAAAGATTCGCAAAAAGGAGAAGGAAAAGGATAAGCATGTTCTAGCAAGGAAAATAAATAAACAGAAAGATCAAGATAAGACTCTAAGTTAACATCCCAACCTAGTTGTTTATAGTGCTTAGTATGTTTTGATAATTAGCCAGATTCTGTTATATTAGAATGTGGTCATGGAGGTATGAATTTTATTAAAATCTTTTAACTAAATTTAAATATAATTTGTAGGGTTATGTAATTAATGTGCTTTGGATATTTGGAAGAAAACAGGAGAATGCTATCTTTGTAGATAAACAATATCAAGGATAGTCTAAATAGATTTAAATAAATAAGGGAAATATAAGTAAATTATTGCAGTATCTAATATGCATGAAGTTTCTCAAGAATAAGATTAAATGCGTCTTTCTTATATAATTCAAGAAAATCTTATTTAACAACTCTAATTACTAGAAAACCAAAATAATGCTTAATAAAATATTCTAAATTAGTAAAACTAAGAAGGATAAATTCCAAGTTAAGCATAAAACATTTAATAATAGTCAGACTCTTAACCATAGGTTCCATCAGAGAATGAAATACAATTATAATAAAATAACTTTGCATAAATTAATCAAGAAAATTAAATATAAAACTAACAAATTTTATCAGAAGAAGAATCAAATCAATAACAATAATAAAATGAAATATAAAATATTTAACAAATTTAGCTAATATCTCAATAATAAAATATTTCATAATAAGACTAACAATATTAACAAGTAGGTATAGAAGTGTTGTAAGATTTAAATTAAGGAAATAATAATTAATAAAATTAACTGCAAGTAGAATAATAAAGAGAAAAAGAGGATATTACTATTATATAGTATGATGAATCAGATGAAGAGATATAAAATCCAGATAAAAGAAATCATTATTAAGATACATAAATTAATAAAGTAACTCTTTCTTCATATAATAATTAGCCAAATTGCTAGGCAGATTTTTCATCTGTAAATTTATCTGATTTTGAAAACTTCTAGAATTCGATAACTCATGAAAAAAAATAGGATGCAGTTGAAGACCCTAATTCATTAAAAACTCTCTCACTAGATTAGCTTGAAAAGTAAATGTAGGAGATGAATAATTACCAAAATATACAAAATTGTATTGGTATTTATCCTTCTGAAGTTAATTCTATTAAAAAACCAGAATTATCTTTTAATTCTTTAAATTTAAATGCTGAGAAAAATAATATAAATGCTAAAAATAATACTTAATCTTCATCTGAATAAAGTATTAATTTTGAAGAATGTTAGAGATAAATAAGCGAAGTCTAAATTAATCAATAATCCAGCTAATAATAAAGCAACAATACAGCTTAAAGTATACCTGCAATAATTAAAATAAAAAAAATTTCATAACTTGATGAAAAACAAGAACCTAGTAATTAAGATAATGAGTGTGAGTAAAATGAAAATTCTAAATAAAATAAATAAATTTCAGTGAAAATTAATCAAAATTAACCAAGTCTTTAGTTAGATTAACACTAAAATGGTATTTCATCAATGAATAAAGATAAAAAAAGTATTCAAAGTGATTAAATTATAAGCTCTACTCAAATTGATAAAAGATAAAATAGTTCTTCAAAGAGTAATTAAGTAGAATGGGATATTGAAGAGACTCAATAATCTACAAATAGAAGTGTTTAAGCAAAACTTTATTAGTCAGGTTAATATGCTATTTAATCACAAATTAGAAATGAAGAAGATAAAACATAACGTTCACAATATTCCTAAGACACTCAAAAAATATAAATTTTGGATAAATATATGAGTAAATACTTCAATAACTTGTCAGATGAATAAATATGCAGTCCTGATAAAGAGATATTTGGAGTTAATAATAATAAAATTAACCAATAAATAAACACAAATTATGAAAATCAGTATATCATTAATATTGGGAATGATAATTAAGATGATTATGCAATACAAAATAAAGAAAATTAAACAAATATCTAAGACTAAAATCCTCCTTTAATAACTAGAAATTTATAGAATGATTAGTAGAAAATAAAATCTGAAAATGAACAAGAATAAAACTAAATAAGCAACATTCAAAGTGATAGGTTGACATTCAAACTTGATGAATAAAAAGTTGAAGAACAAGTTTCTAATTGTACAATTGACAGAGAAACATAATTAATTAATTTTGACGATGAATGAAAAATTTGTAAATATAAATATTAAATAACTTCTTAACTAAAAAACTAACTGCTTAAAATTAAATTTATTTATTATTTAATTAAAATGTTTATTTGCCCTTAAATTAATTTATCAAAGCTGAAATAAACAAACACTTTAAATATCTCATGTTTTCTTCTTTAAATTTCAAAAAATGTTTCAAAATAATTAATTTTAAATATTATTGAAGATAAATTTTTATTTTTTTCGTTTTTTTTTAGATCTAAAGGACTTTGATATTTATTTATTATCCTTAAATGGTATCTTGTAATACAAAATTACTCAATTACAGTTCAATATTATTTAAAAATCTTTTAAATTTCAAATTGATTTCTAAAATTTTCTTAAATTATTCCAAAGAAATAATTGCATAATTTATTCATTTTATTCCAATGTAAATGAAAGAGAATAAACAAAATATTTTGATCAAAAAAATATAAAATTTGTACAATAATATTTGATGGAATGACATTTAAATCAACCTCAACTTCAGATCAAAATTGTCAAAAAATAATTTTTCAAATTTAGATATCTTTGTCAAAGATTAAATTAAAATCTCTTTATTTGTTATTTTAAAAATTATTTTAAATTGATAAATAATAATATTGTTAGAATAATTTATGAAAGAAATTTACTTGATTAAACCCTTTTTCAATTTATGTAATTTATTTAATTAATGCAATTTGGTTTATTATTAAATTTAATATACAAGTGCACCCTTAATATAAAATAAGAAAAGCTAAAAAAAAATATAAAATGATTTTCATATGAAAAAAAAAAGAAAAAAATGTGTGAGTTGATATAGAGAGAAAATGTCACTTAAGTAGCTTAGTAGAGGTATATTGAGCAAAGCAAAGAGAGTTTTGAATGGAGTTTTAATTTATAAATAATAAGATCAAAATTAACTCCTAATTATTTCAGTGATAACCAAATTAAATTTTGATAGGAATAGATAGATTTGATGACTGACAAATCAATTTATAAGAATTAATTTAATTTAATTTATTAGCAAACAGTATTTATTAAGGGTTAGTAGAATACATTTATTAGAAAAAATGGATCCAACAAAGAAGCTTAAAACAGAAAGCAATCCAGATGGGATTTAGCAAGAAAAGAAGAATGATATAGATGAAAGCGAAAAAAAAATTTATATCCAATTTAAAGACGCTGAAGGAGAAAAGGTAGATGACATCCTTTAAATTCCCCTTACAACTAAGGCTAAGGAATTAGAAGCTATGATTAACCAAATTTTATAAAATGATGAAGAAAAACTTTATACTTTCTTTTATGGAACTTAAGAAATCAAGACTAGTATTGATGATTTCATTAAAAAGATGAAAAACTTTTCAACAGAAGTTACACTTGAAATTACATTCCATCCCTAGTCTCTTTTCTTCGTTCGTCCAATTACTCGTTAATCAAGTTCTTTACCAGGTCATACTGATAGTGTTCTTTCTGTTTAATTTTCACCTGATGGATAAAATTTAGCAAGTGGTTCAGGAGATACAACTGTTCGTTTCTGGGATGTTAATACTGAACTCCCCAAAGAAACTTGCAAGGGTGGCCACAGAAATTGGGTTTTAGTAATTCAATGGAGTCCAAATGGAAAAATGTTAGCATCAGGAGATATGAATGGTGATATTTGTCTTTGGGACCCTGAAACTGGAAACTAACTTGGCTCTACCATGAAAGGACACAACAAATGGATTACATCCATTACATGGGAACCCCTTCACATGAATAAAGATTGTGATTTATTTGCAAGTGCTTCCAAAGATGCAAATATCAGAATTTGGAGTTCAAAGTCATATTAATGTTGCATATGCTTTGGTGGACATTCCAAGAGCATTACTAAGGTTTTATGGGGAGGACAAGGCTTTATTTATAGTTCAAGTGAAGATACAACAATTAAGGTAAATAAAATAACACTAAAAATTAAATAAAATTATTTAAAGCTTTCTTGATTCAAAACTTTTCAAAGAAGTGACATATAAAATTATAAAATATATAAAATGAATGAAGGGTCTTTAGAGCTATTTGTTAAATAATCAAAGATGTATTATAATGTTAAATATCTTAAATTTAAAAAATAGGTTTGGAAAAAAGATGGAAGTATAGAAAAGGAATTAAAAGGACATGCACATTGGGTTAATACTATTACTTTAAGCACTGAGCATGCTTTAAGAACAGGTTATTTTGATGAAAAAGGTGAAGTATTAGAAAATCCTGAAGATTAATAGAAAAAAGCTTTGGAAAAGTACAATAAACTGAAAGGTTCAAAGAATGAAAGATTGGTATCAGGTTCTGATGATAATACATTATTTATGTGGGACCCTGTAGGTTCTAGAAAACCTATTATTAGATTGACTGGTCATACTAAACCTGTTAATCATGTTTAATATTCTCCTGATGGTAGATACTTTATTTCAGCTTCTTTTGATAAAAATTTGAAGTTATGGGATGGATTTAGTGGTGCTTATATTGCTAGTTTTAGAGGACATGTTGCTAGTGTTTACTAAATTGCTTGGTCTCCTGATAATAGACTTTTTGTTAGTGGTTCAAAGGATTCCACTATGAAGGTTTGGGATATAAAAACTAAAAAGTTAATGTTCGATTTACCAGGACATGCTGATGAAGTATATGGAGTTGACTGGAGTCCTGATGGTCTTAAGGTTTGTTCAGGTGGCAAAGATAAATTATTAAAAATATGGAAGAATTGATTTAATTAATAAAAAAGGAAAAATAATTTTAGATTAACAAAATATTAAATAGGTAGAAAGGTAATACTTTTTTAAGCAACAATTAGATTGCTTAGGAAAAAATAAAAAAACTATCAAATATAAATTAAGCATTTTATTATTATTTATAGAATCTTAATTAAAATTTTAATAACTATGCACATATTCTTCACTCTTATCTCTAACTATATATAATTTATAATATTATGTATTATTCATCATTCATTTTATTAACTATTTCTATTCATTTCTCAATAAGTTTTTATTTATTCTAAAATATTCACATTTAATTAAAAAAATATATATTATTCCTATTATTTAAAAAATTGACTTACACTTTCATTAAATAAGAAATAAATGGGTATTTTTTAACTATTATACTAATAAATATATGTTTTAACTTTTTCATATGACAAATTTAATTCAATTCTATTTATTCATTTAGAATAATTTATATTTTTATTCTTTATTTAATTTACAAAAATATTATTTAAAAACTCTCTCACAATTTGTTAAAATCAGAGAAATCAATTTCTCCTCCTTATTCACTTTGAAGACGCCTTATGTATTCATTTTATATAAAAGGATGCTAAATTGCTTAGTTTAGATTCATTCTACTGTTGGGTTCTCTTTCTAAAATTCTAGAAATAAAATCACCTGCATCAAAAGATATAGGCCCAGAGAATCTCAATTCACCCTATTTTGATTACAAAATGATTTAACTATTATTAAATTTACTTAGTATTTAAATTTACATTAACAATCTAATCAAATGTAGCATCATGACTTTTTGCTGCAAAAGGAGCATGACCTATAAGTAATTCATATGTTAAAATACCTACACTCCATACATCTACTGAGAAATCATATGCTTTTCCTTAGACCATTTCAGGACTGACATAATCTAAAGTACCACAAAATGTGCTTCTCATTTTATTTTTTTCAACAATGGCTGCATATCCAAAATCACAAATCTTTAATAAACCCTAAATTTTAGTTAAAAACAAAATTATTTCCAAGCTTTTAAGATTTTATTTATTTACATTATGGACCATAATATTTTCAGGTTTGAGATCTCTGTGTACAACATTTTTAGAATGCATGTATATCAAGGCTTCAATGACCTATCTGACATAAAAAGCTGTTACATTTTCAGTAAACTTTTTATATACAGTTGATTTTAGTTCTGTAAATAACTCTTTTCCAATAGCTAATTCCTATATTAAGTAGATACTATCATTATCTATAAAGAATCCATATAATTTGATAATATTAGGATGTGATAAAATTCCTTAGACTTTAATTTCATTCAGAATATCTTGATATAGATTAAATTCTTTAATTGTGTCTTTTTTAATCTGTTTTAATGCAACTCTAAATCCAGTATGTAAATCTCTATTTTTTAATTTTTAAAAATTTTAAACAAAAGTTCATATTTAATAAAGTATTTCTTACACTGCTGCATACACATCTGCGAATTTACCATGTCCTAATTTTTTACCAACTTTAAAGTTTTCTATTGAATAAGAAAAAGGATCTATCTCTTCATATAATTATTCATGTACATTTTCTTATTAACTAGCTTCTTTTTTCTCACTTTCTTAAGCTAACCTTTCAGATAAAGGTTCTTAAGATTCCGCTTGCTTTAAAAATGGGTGAATGGTTGGTTATTGGTCATGGTTTTATGCTGCCTCTGAATTGTTAGTAATTACTTAAATTGCAATAGATTTGTTTGATGAGTAAGAAGAAGGTGAGAAAACACCACTTTATCCTATATTTCTTGCAAAGCTGCTCAAATTTTCTTATTTGATTTCTAGATTTTGAGTTTAAGAAGTTTAACCTTTCTCTTAAATTTAATCAATTAGAGATGTTTTCTGAGCTGTATTATTGCTATGAGCTTAAAAGTTTCTAGGTGAGAACGCAGTAGATTTTTCTTAATCTTAAATATTAACCATAGGGGATTATGAATCACTAAGATGAGATTTAAGCTAAGAATTTTTTTGAGAATTTATTGCACTTTCAACTTTTTCTTCCCTTTTTGAGCTTGCAGCTGATTCAGAAAGATTTATTGCTGGAGAAGCTTAACTTATATAAGAAATCAAAACCTAAGGACTTTAAAGTAATGAAGGAGCTAAAGAGTTTTGTTTAGACTATAATTATTCTTGGTTTATATAATCTTCAGCAACATAATCAGCTTTATGCTATAAAACTGTTTTAGGAGAGTTATTTACACTGCTAGAATATTTATTCAAAAGCTCATTTATTCCAAGAGTATTCTTGGGAGATGAAAAAGCAAAGCTTCCAAATTGACTAATATTTTGTGTGTTTGCAATCACTTTAGAAAAAGTGCTTTTAGTTTGATTTTATTTATGTGAATTCGGCTGTAAAATAAATTAAAAAAATTAATTTAAATATTAAAATGGTTCAAATTTAAAAATAATATTTTTTACTTGACATGAAGCAACATTTTAAGGGGAGTTTAAAGCATTTTTATTAGAGCTAATTTCACTTCCATGCACTGCTTAGTTTGATTGAGGAGTATTTTCTGCACTTTATCTGATTAGCTCAGCCAAATTTTAAAGGCTAATTCTCGTTTGCTCTTTCTTTTTCTCAGGACTGTAATCACTGATGGAACGAGTATCTCTCCTAATAGTTTAATCCGAGTTTTCATTTTAATTTTTTGGACTTTGTTCAGAAAATTTCATAAGAAGGTTTTATTTGACTTCCTTTTCTTAGTTATCTGTTTAAATGTTATCATTCAATGCGAAATCAGATTTTCTTTTGATTTAATCCATGATAGCTTTTATTTCACTGCTTTAATCGTATTCTTTTTAATTTGATTATTAATCTTTTATTATTATAGCAGTTGCTGCATCATCTGCTGTCATGTTGGTGTAGTTTTTACTTTATCCTTTTTTGAGTTTTTTATCAGAATGTTTCATCAAAAATAAATCACTGCGTTATAGAACATTGTTAACTCTTTCCAATAAATCCTATGTTGTACTTTTTTTAGAACTTTTATTTGTTCCTGGGGAAGAGCTCCCTGTAGCAGCTACATTAGAAGATTAATTTTAAGGTTCTTATGTTTACTACAAGTTCAATTAAATCTTATGTTCTTCTTCCTTTTTCGCTGTATTATCTTTACTAGTTTCTTCTATGTCAGATAGTTTACGCTTTTCTTGTTGAGTGTAGACAACTTTTAATGTATTATTTTCTTATTTATCTGTTTAAATTTCTGAGCTTTCTTATTTAGTGTAAGACACAGAATTATTTCTAGTGTTTTGCCTTTTTATTCCTTCATTTTCTTAGTTCTATTTTTACTCTTCATGATTGGTACTTTTACTCATACCATTTTATCTGTATTGTTATATCAGACGTTCGATTTCTTCTGATGATTAGTAATCTTTTGGGAAATCATTAATGTCAAATGAATACTTTTTAGGAGAATTAGAAGTCTTTTTCTTATTATCACTTGGAATGTTGAGAAGATGTGTGGTGTCATTATCATTCATAGCTAAGAATTTTTATTTAATTTCTTCTTTGCTTAATTAATCGGATGTATCCTCATCTGTTTCAGTTTTATAAACTTTTTAATAATTATCTGTTGTAGCTATTCTAGAATCTCCTTTAATCTCATTCAAGACTATTGTTACATCTTTTCCAGCATCAATAACAGGTATTTTTTTATCATCTTTAATTGTAAGAGCAGATGTAGTAGTACGAGGCTGAGTGATATTTGGGTCATATTCACCTAAAAACATTAAATTATCAGGAATTTTACTGATTTTTACAATTTTATTTTCGTTTTCAATAGGTGTGATTGTTATACTTGGATTCTATTTAATTTCTATCTATGAATTACGATTTGATCCTGAAGGTATATCACTTATAGTAGGAGTTATTTAATTCTATGGGATCTATTTACCCATAATTACTTCTTCATAATGTGAACATAACTTATTATATAAATCAGAATATTTTGTTTCTAAACTTTTTACTTCAGTAATTAATTGCTTTAAACTTTAAAGATTAAGCTATTTATTTTTTAATTTAGATAGAATTTCAGAAGATTATTAATGAATAGAATCACAATTTATTTCGAATAAACCGTTTCTATTAATAATTTATATTTCCTAATTATTATTTAGGCTATTCTATTTCTAAAAATTTATATTGCTAGAATTTAATAAAACATTGTTCATATTTTGTTGTTGTAGAGAATTCCCAACAAATGAAAGAGATTTTGAGTCAAAATTTGCACTGCCTTAAATTTATTATCTATTGATAAAAGATTTTATGTCAAATTACTTATCATTTGATATCTCATTTGAATGTTTGCTACTACTAGATCTTAGAGCAGGAAGAATTCCAGTCCCTTTTGAAGTTGGACTTCTTGTATATCTAGAATTTAGCATTTAATTTTGATTATTCTAATTGTTTTGAATGTCATTTTGTGTATTACTTATATTAATTGAATTAACTAAGGCATTATTTTATAATCCTCCAATAATTGTATTACTTGTATTAGCTGATAATTAGGTCTAATTTAATAATGGTGACTTTAAAAAAGTTGTGTTTCCTATTTAATTTGACACTATATTTCCTGTTTTCGATTGGATGAGTGGGTTTGAGTTTTAAAATAACATATTTGTATAATTTAATGTGTTAACTGTTGGAAATACTGAAGCTACATTTGCTGTAGAAGTAAAAACTGTCTATCCAATAGTAGTTTATCCTAAAGTATTTGCTGGTTTAGATAGTCCGAACTAATTGTTTTATTGTAATTGACTTTACTAGAAAGGTAATTTCGGGGATGATAGAGGCTAATAGTAAGGGACGTAGGTTAAATTATTTGAAGGTTGCATTCTCAATATACTTTATTTAATTTTTAAGAAATAAGCTAAAATATTCTGAAGATGTTCTTCCTATTAGTACTATTATAAAAGATTTTATTCTTTGCTTAAACTATTATTCTAAATTAATCAGCTCTTTAATATGCTTGTATGATAGAGCTAAATCTACTTTATTTTTTTGAATTTTATTTAAACTTTAAGCTTTAACTTGCGTTTTTAAAAGTAAATAAATATGGAGGGATGACTACTGCTTAATTACCTATAAATTGACTATCTGTTTATTAATCTTTTTACTAAACAAAATAATTTAAAATTTTTGATTTATTTTTGATGTTGAGAAATCTATATTCAATTTAAGGAACTTAATTTATTAATTACTTAAAAATTTTTATTACTGATTTTAAATTTACATGAAATATTTATAAATGCAAATTTATTTCTTTCATTCATGCATTTATGATCTCAAAGTCTTTCTTATTAATTAAAATCATGCTTCAAATTGATAATATTTATATTTATTCTATTTGTTAAAACAGAACACCTTCGAAAATTTACTTCTAAGTGAAATAAATCTTTAGTTTATTCGTTGAATTAAATTTTATCATTTTTGTGTTCATCTAAACATAAAATTAAATTCCATTCACTAAATCAAAAATAAACAAGGGTCATTTAAATTTACATTTAAAGCTAATGATTAGGACCAATCAAAACCTTTTCTCTTAGTATTTTTGTTTTGCAAAATAATAGTATATTTAATTTAGTTTTGAAATAAGATGGATTCTTTTTGCTAATAATTCTTGTGATTTTTCTTTTTTAATTTTTAAAAATATAAACGCTATAAAAATACTACTTATTTTCTATCTTAACAAAAAACAGTAATTTTCAAGAGAAATTATGAAGATTTCTAAACAATAAAATCAATATGACCATATTTTTATTTTGTTTAACATTTTAATCATGATTTCTTAAAATATTTTTTTCTAAATAAAGCGCAAAAATGATTTATAGAAATCCTTAATATAACAACTGATGTAATTTTTCTCCCTTTAAATTTTATTGAAGAAAACAACCAATTAAAACTGAGAAGCTTAAGTAAAAAAAAATTTTGTAATGAAAAAATAATTACAGAAATTTTTAGATTTTATTAATTAATAAAAATTATTTAATTTGAATTAAATATTTTTGATATCTTTATTTTAAAATTTAAAAAAATAATAAATTTTTGGGTAGGCTATTATTAAAATTTACTTTATTTTTTTATAAATTTATTTAATCATCTTAAAATTTATCTTGATGGATCATATTCTTTTTGCCATAAAATAAAATTGTTGTTTCAAAATTTAATATTTTTAATTATTTATTTTCTAAAGATTTAAAATCTATAAGTTTGCAAATCTATATTGCAAAATATTGTTAAAAACATTAATAAGTATTTATTTCAAAATAAAGAAAAATTTGAAAATAAATTGTAATAATAAGTAAAAACATTAATGCAATATATAATGAAGAGTTTATGAAAAAAACTAAAGTTAAATCTAATTAAATTAATAGATTTAAATATGAATTTATTAATATTCAATATTTATATGTTGTGGGATTGTAATTAAATGTTGATGGAGTTGTATATGTAGTGGAGGCACTATATGGATTAGAAGTAGAAGTAGTTCCATAAGTAGTAGTTACTCCATAGGTATTATTTGTAGTACCATAAGTATTATTATTAGATAATCCATAGTTATTGCTACTTGTAGTACCATAGGTATTGCTGCTTGGTAATCCATAAGTATTGGTGGTAGATCCTCCATAAGTACCCAAACCAGTAGTTCCATAAGTATTTGTGGTAGTGTAAGTATTGGTAGTTGGGAGAGTATATGCATTGTAGGTAGTGCTACTTTGTGTTCCAGATGATTTTAAAGGATTGTATGTAGATGTGCTATAGTTCACTTAAGTTACTGGGCTTGTATAAGTGTTAGGAATATTTGATTATACTACAGTAGTTGAGTATTAATTATATCCACTGGCTGAGGTAGCTTAACCATAATTTGTGCTTGAAGGCAAATATTAAGAAGATGAAGGCTATGAAGTTTGGTTGTAATTAAATTTATCAGGATTTTCAGAATAGTTTTAATAAGTTGAAGTCAAGGCTTTCATATGGTTATTCATAATATCTTGAACATTAAGTTGATTGGTATTACTATTACTAGCAGTGTAACTATTACTAACAATACTGGTTTCTGGTTTGTAAAGGCTTCCAGTATAAGAGTTATTAGATACTTAAGGTTGATTTTAATAGGAGTAAATTCCTGCTTGAGTTTAACCATTGTTTAAAGGAGAGTGTTATTCGTATTCAAAAACCTTCTTTGAACTTGAGTTTGAGAAGTCAGCATTAGGTAATTAATTGAGTTTATTTGGGTCATTTGAATAGTTTTAGAAAGTGGCAGCTAAGGCTTTCATGTGAAGATTTTCCATGTCTTAAAGTGTCACCTTTTGCTCATTAACTGGTAATTAAGATTGCTTATCTTCATTTTCTGAGTAATTTTTGTATGTAGTTGCCAAGGCTTTCATATGCATTTCTTCAATTTCTTTTTGAGTAAGCTTTTTCTGTTGTTGGGAAGAAGTGAGCTTGCTATTATTGTCTTCATTTGGTAACTACTTTTATTTTTCTTCACTTTCTGAATAGTTCTTGAAAGTTTGAGCTAAAGCTTTCATGTGCATTTCCATAATATCCTAAGCGCTTTACTTAGGTTGTTAATCATTTTCTTATTCATGTTCCTTTCCACCTGCTGCTCTCTTAACTTTATTGTGCTCCTCTTCATCATCTTATAAATGGATTTCTTCTTTATGTTCATCAGGATGAGGTATAGTTTAATTTGATTTAATATTTTGATCAGAAGTTGAGACTTGATTGTGGAGATTAGGATTATTCAAGCGATTTTAACTGCTCATGTAGTCGAAATTTTCTTCAGTATAAATTATGTTCAAATTATTCTGAGGAGTTTCTTCTACAATTTAGTGGCTTGTTTGCTGTTAGTCTTCTTCATTAATATGGTGGTCTATCATTTTCTATTTTTTGTGTCTTCTTCTATGAATATAGTTACCCTACTCATCTTCTCCACTTTCTTCCTCTTCTTCTTCTCTATCACTACCAACTTCTTCATCAATCTTAGTTAGCAAACTATTAATTTGCTAATCCAATAAATCCTTAAGTCTTCCAGTCATCACTGAATCAAGATCTTTTTTAGTTAGTTAATTTAAATTAAAACAAATTAATAAAATTAAAGAATATTACTGTGTTCTTAAGCAAACTTATTAGCAAGATCTTCAGATTTTTCTCCTTCGTAAACAATAATTCTAGCAGTTTTACCATCTTCAATATTAACATCAACAAATAGTAAAGGAACTCTGTCTTCTTCCATAGTTTTAGAGGTTATAGGTAGAGACTTCTCCTTTTCCTATGAAGGCTGTTATTAGGGTTGTTTCAAGAAGTATTCAGTTACATCTTGAGAATCACCTTAATTAGGTTATGATTTTCCACTACGAGCAGTATCTACATGTTCTTGAGGATCTGTTTAAAAGAAAATTTAATATTGTATTATATTTTAATATGAAATATTATTTACCCATGTTGTTTTGGTGAGAGTATTCTTGAGTTTCTTAAGGAGAGAACATGTTAGGCTTAGGTGAAGAGGATATAACTCTGTTTTAACCACTATTGCTATGATTGTGGTGAGAGTTTGTTGAAATAAATCTTCCTTAGGGACGTTCATGAGTATGCTTTTCACTTTGCAAAGAAATATTAACAAATTTCTCAATAGATTAACGTTGTTTATTAGATACTGTGATACCTTAGTTTTGAATTTATTCATTAACTTTTGTATTTAAGCGACCTGTTTTCATACGATCAATACTCTTCTAAATACCCTTTTGTTGTAAATTGGTAAGTTGCTTGCTTTTGTTTGGGCTTTAGTATGAGTTATACTGACTTCCATTAATAGTTGAGTTGAAATTAGTAAGCTTGATATGAGAGATATCAGGAGAAAATGTGCACTCATCACATTCCTTTTCATACTCAATATCACCTTTATCTCTATCTCTTCTCTAATTTTAAGGTTTAGCAAGAGAGTAGAGTTCTAATGTTCTATGGACTCCCAAAGGTTTAGTTGATGTTGCCTACTTTCTTTCACTAGGCACTTTTCCTTACATTTCTTCTTCAAAATTAGTTCCATTATTGTTATTTCTTGGTGAGAAATACTTTTAAACCTTGCTGAAATCTTTAGTTTAAGGATGGAAAGTACACTCATTCATCTTTTCTTCCTCAAGCTTCTACTTTAATTCTTGATTTTAGAATTTAGTAAGCTATTATTAGTAACTTAAGATTTCATTGATATCTAGTGCTCCTACAAATCCAGGATTATTCTTTAAATCATCAACAACTCTTTCTCTATTTAAAATATTAAAATGATTAAGTAAATAAATATGTAAATATTATTAAATTGATTACCTTCTTTCTTGTGCAAGACGACGAGAGGTTTCTGATATTTCAGGTGCATATGGATGACTGATTTCATTGTTTTTAGAGGCTCTTCTAGCTCCTTTTTCAGCAGTAAGACGGTTATCATAGATATCTTTAAATTGTTTGTGGATTTAGTTAACTTATTCATCAATGTAGTATAAGTTATCATTTTTATCAAAAAATCCAACTGCAGATCTCTTAGATTCACTAAGTTTTGAATTGATCATTTCAGCTCTTTCAGCTATTTTTTAGTTAATCATCTCCATATTATCTTAATTTTGGCTTTGTTGTTAGGAGTTAAAGTGACTACGAGGAGAAGAGTCATCTGGATTCAAGTGTTAAGATTTATGATGTAAAGTGTTTTAACCTTCTTATTGAAGCTATTCTTCAGTAACATAGGGTATCATTTCAGAGTCAGCACGAATATTTTGAACAGCAAACAAGAAAACTTCTAAATTTCTAACTAAGACTCTAGATTTATTTTATCTTCCTGACAATTAATTCCAGACACGTTGAACTTAAGTTGCTATAATTTAATTTTCTTCAAAGCTCTTTTAGTTGATGAAGTTCAAATTTTATAATATTTCAATTGCTTCCAAATAAGAAATAGTTTCAGGCATAGATTTTCTATTGGGATCCTTAGTAAAAGCCATGTCAGCTACGGCTTACTAGAATTCCTTGTCAAACTTAGAAGCTATGGCTTTTTAGAGACTCCTCTTATGTGTATTAGGGTTATAAGTAGATCCTTGAGTGGGGCCATGAGTAGATATGGAGTTAAAGTTGATTGTCTTCTAGTTGCTATGAGTAACACTCTTTGATTACTTATCTTCCTATTAAAATTTAAGTTATTATATTTATAAAAAATATCTTTCAATAAATTTAATTAAAATTTTTTAATTTTGCTTTGATCAGTGAGATCAAAAAAAGTTTGGTTTTCTAATTGATTTCGGATAATTTCTTTATAGAAAGTAAACTTTTTAAATTGCTTGATAATTTTTAACTGAAAAAAGAATCTTCAAACAAATCAATAGATAAACACTATTATATTTTTTTAACTGAAAATTTGGAGAATTACATGACAAAATTTTTTTCTAATTTAAAATGATTTTTATCAATAAAAATAAATTTTTCAGAATCAAATAAAAAAATAAAGTTTACCTCTCTTCTTCTTTTGGCATCTTAATAGAGATATTCGTCGATTTTTTAAACTTTTCTATTTTTTGTTTTATAGTTAGAGATTGTGGGTTTATAAGGATTAGGATCTTCTGGTTATTGAGGAACCTTTTTCTCTTAGAAAAGACGATCAATTACGCTGAGGCTTTTTTATCCTTTTTTCTAAAAAGCTTACTCACTTATTTGTTGAGTTTTTTTAGTAAGCTTTGGTTTGTCTAAAACTTGTTACTTTTCTTCATTTTCTTTAGCGTCTTTAAGTATTTCTTTATGACTTTCATAAAGTGTCTTCATTTTTTAAGATTGCTCGTAAAAGTTTGGCTCTCTTTTTGAGTAATATTGAGATTCTTATGAGTGGGTATTTCCAAAATTGAAATTGGAACCAGAGTTAAAATGAGATCTCATCAAACGAGGTGAGAAAGTACACTCTTTGAGCATCTTTTCTTCATAATCTCTCTTCAATTCTGAATTTTTTTTAAGCTTTTCTTCATGGTCAGAGTAGAGACGATTGATAAGCTCCATTTCTTTCTAACTTTAAATTCTTTGATGAGGCTTCTTTTTATTTTCCTTTTCAAACTAATTCATGTTTTCGTCAGATAATAGTAAGTTCTTTGTGTAAGCTGAATTTGGAAGACGATCTTAATTTTTAGCAATTTCTCCTGTTTTTGCTAAATATTCAAACAAGGCTTGACTTCTTTGAGTATACTTTGAAGGTGAAACCAATTGTTAATAATCATGTTGATAATGATCCTAATCAACTATTATTTCTCCTTATGAATTTTAATTATCTAAAGTTTCTATGTGTTCAACTGCTGGTCCTTGCTACATATTGTTGTTGTTAACTGATCCTATTGATTTAACAGTCTGATAAGTTCCCAATGTGCCCATAGTATTACCCTTGTTTTATCTTTAGTTTTGGCCATAAACTTACATAGCTGCAAATTCTTTAGGAGATAGACCTTTCATTAAGACTCCGAGAGTACCTTACTTACCTGTTTCCATTTTTAATTGATAATGTTAAATTGTAGTCTATCGAACTTTAAATTTTCAATAATTATGAGTAAAATTTGTCAGTTTGCTTATTTTTTTGTTGATCCTTTTGCTTTTATATTCTACTTTTCAAAAAATTTTGAAGTAAAGAATACTTTTTATTTATTTGCTTTATTTTGTTTAACAATATAACAATATATCTTTATTTATTTATTAATTATTTCAAATGTTCATTTGAAAATTCTTGACTACTACTAAAATTTAGGAAAATCTAACATAGTACATTAATTAAACTGCTAATTTATTCTGCAGAAATAAAAGAGGGCTCTCTCATTGATCAACCAAAAAAATGGCATTTAAATCAATAAAATAAAATATAGATATTTATTCTTTTTAAGAATATCTTCTATTTATTTAATTCAACAAAATAATTACTTCTTGTTCCTGACTAAGAATAGCTAATATTGGTATCGTTATGGTTCCCATCATTGTTATATTCATATTAATCATTCTCTGATTCTTGAATTGGATGGGAGTGCTAATACTAAAGTTGCTATTATTCATTGCGTCCTCCACTATTATACTATTTTATATAGATAAATATTTTTTAAGTAAGTACTTTGTGAAGTCTTTTCCTAAAAGAAAAAAATAGTTGTTAATTACTTGATTAAGGGAATGCTTAAGATTAGATAAATAGTTAATGCTTGATATCTAGTTGGATTTTTGTACAGGTGATATTCTCACAGGGCTTGCTGTGGACCCCTCAGATACGTGAGAAAGATTTACAGGAGAGTCTCCCTCATTTACTGCATAATTAAGCTCGAAAACCTTTTGAGACATCAGATATTCTCTACCTCTATTTCTGTTATTTATGAATGTATGTATCTAATTATTTCTTAATTTATTTATTTGCTTGTTTGCTTGCTAATTACTGATTTCTTAATATCGCAACCTTTCTTTCTTTTATTTATTTTCTATTAATATTTTAAATTAAATGCTTTCTTTTTTAATTCGCTCACTAATTTTTTTTTTGTTTTGGAAAGTTGTTATTAAAATCTAAATTTTTCATGAAAAAATAATGAATTTATTTTTCATCTTAAAAATATCTATTCATAACAAATAAATCCATCAACTTGCTTCAAAACCTCTCTTTAATTTTTTCAATTAAATCTAATCATTATAATTAATTTGGTTGAAAATAATCAATTACTTATTTGTTTAATATATATAATAATATTATTCAATCAAAAAGGATTAAAAATCAGTCCATTTCATAAAATATTTCATCAGGAATTTTAAAAATTACACTTTTTTAAAAAATTAGAAACAATTTAAATTATTTTAATCTTTATTGTGAAATAAATTTAAATTTTAATAAATTGGCTTTTTATTTGAATCATAATGAATTAATCATAAAATTCTATTTGTTAAACAAAAATCAATAAAATTTGACTTAATAGTAATTTAACGCTCTAATTTTTTTTGTGATTAATAAAGAGATTATTTGAATTTTGATAGAAAATGCTAACTAAATTACAAATGAATATTGTAGAAATTAACTATTTATATAAAATTATTTTTTTAATATATATTATAAGTTAAGAATTAAGTTAAATTTATTAATATATCACTTGTTATCAGTATCAGTTGCTTCTCTTTATTATGCTAATTCAATTACTGAAAAGATAAATGAAGAAAGACCTCCTATAACACCAATTGAAAAATACAAATATAATTTTATCTTTTTTAATTTCTTCATAGAATCTCCAAAGGTTTACATGTACATGATGATGGGTAAAATAAATTATAAAGAAGTGCCTGCAACTGCACCAATTATGTTTAAGAAAACGGCAAAACGAGGTATAGCATAAGCACAAAAGCAAATACAAAGTGTAACACTTACTCTAACAATCATTCTTCTAGACACTGTGCTACATGGTTCTTTAACTGAATGATCAGGAATTCTTTACTAGTAGATGAATTTATGAATTTTTTGATTTGATTCAAGTATTTAAAAAGTTGGAAGCAATTAAAGAGGATAACTCATTATGAGAGCAAATGCATAAATTATTTAAAAAAACTAAACAGATTTTGAATCATTCGGTAAGTTAAATAGAATAATTTCATTCATATCTTCTCCATAAGCAATAACTGCAACTACTGAAAAAACTATATATACAGAAACCATAACAATATTTGTATTTCTAAATATTGCACTAAATTGTTATTATGGATTTTCAACTGAGTTTCTGATTGAAAAAATTAAACCAATAGCCTCAAACGCATAAATAGAAACACCAATCATCATAGGAATCCTGCTAAAATCAAAAGTATCATTCAAATTCCTTGAATATATTTCTGGTTCTAAATTGCTGATCTCTTTTATATTATACTTTTAAATTATAAAAAATTTTAATAAACTCTTAGAAAATAAGAGAAAAAAATAAATTAAAGTAAAACTGAACTAATAATCAAAATGCTCAAAAGTTTTATTTAAAATTTCAATAATTAGCTTTATAAAATATCTTAATTTATGAGGGGTTAGAGTTTATAAAAATAAAAAGATTCAGTTTTTTAATACCTAATTAGTAAGAAGTTTTCTTATTTTTGTTGTGTTTTATTTGTATTAAATTTACTTAATTGAAAAATAAAAGAAATTACAAATTAAAATTAAAATGTAATTTTTCAGTTCTTTTTGTATCAAACTTTTTTTTCCTATTAGATGTACAAAATTGTCTATTTTTTAAAATAAGATCAAACCATTATTTTATGATGGATTTTTAATTTTGTTTTTGGATTTGACAAGGTGACTTTAAAATATCTTATCCTTTATAATTACTTTATTGGGCTTCTTATTGTTGAATCATTAGTATTTGTACAATTTACAATTTTATGTTAAATACTTTTATTGGAAGATTTCGCGTTTTTCTTATAAACATCTAAATAAATGAATAATTACTGAAAAGATAGCTAACAAGGTGATGACAATCATGAAATTCGCAACAATTGATATTTTGGCAAAGGCGGAGATACTGTTGATGAAACTCATTGGAATAATTATTGCTAAAGCAATTAGCAAATAAACAATATTATTTCCATTATTATTACCAGCCATATCAAATACATTTTCAAGGAACTTCATAAAAAAGATAACATAACTAATGCAGCATCCAACCTAAAATATGACTATAAAACCACTAACAGCAAATTGTCCTTTTCTTCCAAAATGATGTTTGGCTATAAATTAGTAATCAACTCCTTCTTTTCCATAAGAATCTGCTAACTCAAATAATAAATTCATAGTATCATAAACAATTACAGCTACAAGCAAAAAAATCAAAGTGCTCAGAACCCATCCTGCTTAATTAAATGCATATGGTAGAGCTAATATACCACTTCCAATATATCCTTTGAATAGATTCATATAGGCAAACATGGTGCTAGACTTTGCTTAATTTTTATTACTATTATTAGCTTCAAATATTGATTCAGATTTTGACATACTTTCAGCATTTGCTTTTGATGTTGTTTTCTCTAACTCATTTTCAGCATTTTAGTCACCTCCTGACTAATCTTCTTCTTTGCCATCATAATAATTAGCTTTTAAGCTTGGAGTTCCATTGGAGTATATTTTCTCTCCTTCATCAATCTAATTATTATTGTATTACTAAGCAGGTAACTATAATTCTACTTGGTTTAATTGCATTTTTATTGCCTTTATTAAAAGTGGAAATCTTAATTTTAATTTTGCTTAATTAATTAATCTTGTTTGTCACCTATTTCTATTAATGATGAATTGACTTTATTTTTATTAATTTTTATCAAAATTTTCTAATTATATTGTTTTTTGGTGATTCTTAAAATAGAACTGAATAAATGTTTGATTTTATGACTGATAAGACCTCATAATCTATCTCAATTACTTTTAATAGTCTTAAGTTTTATCAGAACTAGCGTGGGAAAAATTCATTTATAAATTATAAGACTAAATGTAAATTTTTTGTTTCTTTTTTTAAATTTGCTATTTCATTTCAAAAGATATTCATATTCAAATAATTTTTCTAATTTAAAGGGATACGTTTTTTCTTTTTTAAATAAATTTTATCTTATTAAATCTATTTTTATATATTGTTATAACTGAGGTTTTTTTTAATCATTTGTTGTTTGTTTTCAGCCAAGAGAATAACAAAAATTAAAATAATAATTTATTTTACTCATAAAATGTATTTCTCTTTAACAAAACTGAATATTGGAAACAAATTTCTTATATAAAATTCCTTAAAATTTAATTATTAATTGAAAAAATTAAAAATTAAGTTTATTGTAAAAACAATTAATTTTAGAATTACTTTTTAGTTTACTTATATTTCTTATACATATTTAAATTTAAAAGCTTAAATTTAGATATCTTTTTAATTTTCTCTCTTTAAAGTAATTAAATTTGGAAAAAGATAATTCTATCTATCTATTAATATAAAGTAAATGCTTAAAATTAAAATAGATGATTTAAATTTATGGAATGCTTAGTGATACTTAAGAAAAAAAATTTTTAATAATAAATAAATGAGAAAACGATAATAGATCTCTTAAAATTCAAAATAAATGGTTCAATGACTACATTAAAAAATTAAATTTGCTTAAAAATATTTAAAATATTATTAAAAATTGTTTAACTTTTTATCATTTAGTTAAAAGATATTAAAATAAAAAATATTTAAGTTAGAAGATAAAGTTATAATTTCTTTATTAATAATAATAATCTTAAATATCACAATTATTTTTGGTCAATACTTTATGAAAAATAAAGAAAGATATCAAAATATTATATTGTATTAAGAAAATTAAAAAAATTATCAAAAAATTGTTAATGAATTAAAAACAATTTTTAATTTCAAAATTTATTTAATCAAATTTAACTAAAAAAATATTCTAAGTACGTACAGTTTAAAATCTAGATTGCTTACTTCAATAAAAATTAAAACTAGAAAATATCAAAATATCTAAAAATATCTAAAGAAGAATAAATTGATGATCAATAAAGTAATAATTTAATAAGAAAAGTTATTAATGATATGTGTATTTAGCAAGAATAAATATAAATATTTTTTAATTTGATAAATATAGCAAGCAACTTGAAGAAAAATAAATCAATTAGGCATAGGAATATCCATGTTATTATCTTATCTATAACTATCTTCTCTATCTCTTCTTTTAGGACTCTTAGATCTTTTACGTTCTCTGCTTCTATCTTTATTCTTTTTTTCTTTCTTTTCTTTTTTCTCTTTGCCATCTCTATCTCTATCTCTTTCCCTATCTCTATCTCTTTCTCTTTCTCTATCCCTATCTTTGTTTTCTTTATTTTCTTTTTAATCTTTACTTTCCTTTTATTCTTTACTTGTTTCTTTTGATTCTTTAACATCTTTGTCTTTTCTTTCTTTAGAATCCTTCTTTTCTTTCTTATTTTTCTTTTCTTCCTTAAGTTCCTATAATCTCATTTTCAATCTTTACAATAATACAAATATTTAACAAATCTTTAAATAAATATTTTCTAAAAATTAAATTTATTTTCAACTTCAGTTATTTTTTTTGAATTTAAGAAAACCATTTATAATAACAAAATTTTATTCAGATATGTGTCTTGCTTATTTTTTTGATTGGTTGAAAGGTTAGAGTTTTATCAGAATTTATATAAATTAATTTTAAATATGGCATATTTTTACTCTTTATCACGAGGACAGTCATCACTATGTTGAGAAGTAGATGCGGATCTTCTATATCTTGGAGAACTTCTTCTTTTTCTTCCCCATGAAGGTGATCTTCTACCACCTCTTTTTTATTTTAATAAAAGATTAAAACTCTTCTTTATTAAATAAATTTAACATTTAAATACCTATTTTCACTTCTCGATCTACTATTTCTTCTGTTTCTAAAAGTTAAAAACAAATTTTGAATGCTTTTTCATTTCTTAAATATATTTTACGCTTCTTTTCTATCATTTTCATCAAATCTACCAGATTTTTTAGACCATTCTACATTAAGCTTTAAACCTAAATTAAATTATAATCAAATAAATTAATAAATTATGAAAAAATTTATTTATGATCATTATTTATGAGAATTAAAAAGACTAGAATTATGCATTAATAAATTACCTCCAAAATCTTTATTATGCAAATCGTTTTTAGCGGCTTCACCATCTTTATCTCTAACGTATTGAACAAATGCGTATCTATGCTTTATGTTTAGATTGATAATTAGTAGAAAATTAAGCCTATTTCAATGAAAATTTAAAAATTGATACTCTAAATTCAAATTTGCATTGACCAAATGCTGTAAAAGCCGATTCTATTGTCTTTTAATCAACGTTTCTGCTTATATTACCTACAAACAAACTCATAATTCAATGCTAATTTATGTTTTTTAAATAAAGATAAATTTCTATTAATTTATAATAAATTATTTAGATATTTTTTTATTTAGATTTTCTTAGGCGTTGAATTCATTGCATGCAAAGCAAATCAATAATAAAACACAAATATTTTTAATTGAAAAATCTTTGTAATACTTTTAATTGAATTAATAATAATTTATTTCTATTTTGTAGTAGAATAATAAATTTAATTTTTTAATTTTACATTAAATTAAGAAAAAAAAAATTTTTTGTTAAAATAAAATAATTTAAAAAAATGAAAATTTCTTCAAAGCAAATAAATGAAAATTCCTTATTCTACTTGTTATTAGAATTTAAAAGTAAAAAGAGGTAGAGATACATATTTATTTAATAGAACATTCTTAAAATGCATATGTTTGAAATTATTGGTCATTCATTAACAAAAGTACAAAATATCTAAGTAAATATTAAATAATCAAAAATAAGTTAACAAAATTAAAATTTTCTTTTTTAAAATTAAAAATGTTCAGCAATTAGTTATTTAAATTAGCCTTTAAATCAAATGGTTCACTTAACCAGTTAAATAAGTTAGCTACAGGATTACTTTTTAGAGTTCCATTAATGAAATTCTCAAGCAATTAAGTGAAGGAAGAATTGTAAGGTGATTCGCCTTTTGAAATTAACTCTTCAAGATAAATGATGATTGCAGATAAAAGAATTACTAAAGGAGAAAGTCTCCCTAAAATTCGTTATAATGATAGACCAAGAAGATCTTCTTCTAAGATAGACACATACTCAGATCCTTCAGAAAGTGAGACCTAGCCTGTCATTAAAGAAGGCAACGGAAATAATAAAAATGTTGTTAGAAAATAGCAATATTAAGATAAGAACCTTCCCAAAAAACTTTCTAATGAACAAATCTAAGATTTACTTCCATAGGTCAATAATGTCAGAAATTATTATTAAGTCTTGGATTAGTTCTCAGAATAAAATTTTGTAGATGTTTTTATGAATGAAAAGATCATCAATGATCCAAAATAAGTCTTAACTCTTAACAATATGTGGACTTATTCACGCAAATTTAGAATTATGAACACTTACTAAACTCCTTAATTTTAACAAATAACTAAATTGATTAGCGAAAACCTTGATAACTTATAAGGCCCAGAAGGCATCAGTGGTTTTTCTTTCAATTTATACAAGGTTAACTACCCAGAAGTTGATCCTTATATTAAAATTGAGTAATATATTCTTGATAGATTAGAATCATTCTCTTTGAAGGCTCTTGCATAAATAGCCTATTCTTTTTCAAGGATTTCTCGTTCTTAAACTAACTATGATTTCTCTCACTTATATGGTAAAATGCAACTCGTGTTAGCTCTTAAGCTTCGTGATGCTATTGTTAATCCAGAATTAGATATCAAGTAACTCCAAAAAGATTACACTTAAATCCTCACAGGTTTTTCAAAAAGCTAAAACATTTCTAAAGAGTTCCTATACGTACTAGAATAATTTATTGTTAATCATATATCCTATTTTGAACCTCGTGAAAAATCAAGTACTCTATACACTTTTGCAGCCAACGACTACTTTTCTAAGCCTCTCTTAGAAACTGTTAGAGATGATTTCATTAAAAATTTTGAAACATTCAACATCCAAGTAAATTTTAATTGAAATTTTTGAAATGATTCAACCAAAATCAACAAAAACTATTTTATAAACTAAATTATTTAATTTTAAAATATTTAGGAAATGAGTCACATATTAGTCAGCTTAGACAAATTTGATATGGTTGATGAGGAAATTTTGAAAATAGTTAAATAATAGTTTATACTTAAGAAGACTTAAACTAATTTATTAGATTTGGCAGATATATGCATGGTACTTTTCAAAAGAGAATATGTAGATGAAGAGTTTTATAATGTTGCTAGAGAAACTTATAGAGCACTTAGATCAAATACAGATTTAAATATATTGAGCAAACTCTTAACTAATGCTTCTACTTTGTTAAATAAGGAATTGATGCCTCATAGATTTTTCAAAACTTTATTGTAAAGTCTTTAGATCATTTCTGATAGCAAAGAATTGAAGGGTAGATTAATCGATCAATTAAAGAAAGATGCTCTCAATATTTTGCATCCTTAATTTAAGTAGTAATACTTAGATACTCTAAATAATATGAAATAACTTAACTACAAAGAAATGAAGGAAGAAATCAAATAAAATACCAAAGATAAAAAGTATGAAAGAACAAAAAAACACTTCTAAATTGAACGCAAAAATAGAGATAGAGATGAAAGAGCAAGTGGAAATTCAACTTAAAAGCTCAAATTTAAAAATAGAGAAGATTAAGCTTTTTCTGAATGAACTCACTAATTATTCAAAATCACTTCCAATAAAAAACAATGATAAAATTTATTAAAAAAATTATTAACTTCAAATTTAATTAAATACTCAAAGTTAATAAGTATTCCTTTATATTTATAATCTATTTTTGTATTATATTCTATTCAAAGCTTAAATCAGATTTCTAAAGTATTTTAAAAGTGTTTATTCAAATAAATTATTCTCATTTTTAAATAATTCTTTTATCCTTAATTTAAAATTTACCTTCAATTTTTACTCAATGAACGGTTTATGTACATAGAGTTTTTAAATTAAAATTAATGAGGTATTGCATGAACATTTATTATTTATTACAAAAAAGAAATAAACTTAAAATAAAGTAATTAAAATATTTAACAAAGCAAAAATTTAAATTTGAAAAATATTTTACAAAGATAAAGAAAAAAAATTTAAAGATAAATATATATCTTATTTTTTAAAAAGATCCCATTTTTAAATAATAAAATATTGCTGTTTAGTATTTGTAAAATTCATTTTATGACATAAGTAGTTTTTCATACTTCTTGAAGCTGTGATGCAACAATTGATACATTGAATATTAAACAAACATCATGCTTTTATTCTAATCATCATACTTACTCAAAATTTAAAAAAATTTTCATCAAATCCTATTTTTAGACTTGAAAATAATAAAAATAATAAATAGTAATAGTAAGATTTATTTTTCAGAAGAGATTTCATTTTCTCTATTATTCTTCAAAAATAATTTATTGTGCTATTTATTTGTCAATCCAATTTTTTCAATAATATTAAAAATAATTGAAAAAGATGTTAGTTAATTTTATTGTTTTTCTTCAAATAGTTCGCGGTCTTTTAATTTGAACAAAATTACAAAAAATGAACAAATTATTATTTTGAACATTGATTTTAATAAAATTAGTAGTCTTTTTTACTGATAAATAAAATTTGATTTCATTAAAATTATTTTAATGGGAGTGATGTGAAGAAAATAACAAGATTATAGATTCTTCTTAACTTATTCACATTTTCATGAAAAATAATTTCGTCTAATAAATATCATATTCTACCTCACTATAAAATTCAATATTAAATCTTCTAAGTTGAGAAACATAATTTATTTTTTGTTCATAGATTTAAAAATAGGAGCCAAAAATTGAATCTCTTTAGATATTTTAATCAAGTTAAGAATTTTATATCAAATTAACATATCTGAAAAACACAGATCTTATTTTAAAAGTTTTTTTTATTTCAAAGATAATTAAATCAAGCTTCCTCAATTTAAATTAGATTATTTAAGGTATTTTACTTTTAATGTGTATTAATCCATTATTTTTTTAAATGGATTTATCACAAAAAACTCCGAAATATTATAAATTTTAAATTTTATTTAGTTGTTTAGTTAGTTGCTTGAGAATATAAAACACAAAAAATTTTAATTAAAAGGAAAAAAAGTTGCTATTTATAAATGCCCCAAAGATATTAACCTTAATAAAAATTATTATCTTTTTAATTAAATTCATATTTGATAAAATTTGTTATAAACTTTTTCTGGAAAAAAAAATGTCGTAGATTAATACTACAAGGAAATTTAAAAATCTTAATGATGTAAAGTTATATTTTCACTCCTTGATAATTATATTTATTTTTTAATTAAAAAAGTTTTTAAACTCTGACTTGACTTCAATCACTAATCTTGAATTTGATTTCATGTAATTAAACTTATTTTAGCTTATCTTTTAAAGTTTAAATATTTTAGCAATTTGATTCATTTAATAATTTATATTAGAATATATTTTATTTTCTTCTTCTTATCCAAATTTTGACTTCATTTAAAGTAGATTTTATTTTAATTTAAATTTAAAAATTTAAAAAGGTTAGCCACACTTGGTGATGAAGGAGCTTCAATTTTGGGTTCAGGCCTTGCTAATTCCTCAAATCTCTAAAATTTAACACTTAAATTATGGTAAAAAATTAATTGTTTATTAAATATTTAATATCAATCAAGTTAAAAAATAAACAATTAAGAAAAAAAATTCTAAAATATTCAAAATATTTGCCAAAGTTTGAAATATAAATTAATCTCTATCAGTTGATTCTTTGTATTTTCATTTTAAATTAAATATTTTTTCTTAAAACTTAAAGGAGAAATGAAATTGGTGACAAAGGATTATCAGTCTTGAGCTCTGGTTTAGAAAAATGCACTAATCTGTAAACTTTGACACTATACCTAGTGTAAATCAATTAATCTTAAATTTTTGAAAAAAATCAAATGCTTTTTAATTTCAGCTATCTTGAATTATATTATGAAGAATAAAATTTTTGATTATTTTAAAATTAATCAATTCTCTCTATCATTAAATTGATTGATTTTTTAAAAGTTTTTGTATATTTTTCCATAATAAATTTAAAAATATTAGTTTTTATTATCAATTTTTTTATTCTATTCACATTTTTTCTTAAAATTTAAAGACGAAATTCAATTGGTGATCAAGGAGTTTCAGTTTTGGCTTCTAACTTAGCTCAATGCACAAAGCTCTAAAATTTGACACTTTAATTAAAGTAAAAATAGCTTAATTACTAGAATTTATATGTTTTATTATTTTTAATCAACTAGGTATAATAAATAATATTTTTATTTATTTTAATTTTTTCTATTTAAGAATTAATTTATCAACTTTTGCTTTAACTTTTATTTTCTAATATATTTTATTGTATTAATAACTCTTTTAAACAAAAAAGTGAAAATTCAATAGGCTCAGATGGAGTATAATAGTTAGCTTCTGCTATAGCTTAGTTAAAAAATCTCTCATCTTTAACTCTTGAATTCTGGTAAGGATATTATGTCTTCTTCTTTAAAGAATCAACTAAATAAATAAATTATAAAACATTTACAAAAAAGCATGGATGGAAAAAATCTTCATCTCTTTAATCATTTCTAGATTTTTTTATAAATGTTAATGCAGTTCAATAATTAGATGTTTAGTTAATCTTTTCATCACTTTTATTGACATCTTCCTTTTTATCATTTTCTCTAAATATTTTACTTAACATTAATAGGAATAACAAAATTGGTGATGAAGGAGCATAAGCCATCTGTACTTCTATAACACAATGTGCTAATCTTAAAGATTTGATACTTTTTCTAGGGTAAACTATTTTAATTTATTGTTAACCGTAAATACTAATTTTTTAAGAACCACAAAATTAACCCAAAACTTTTTGAGGGAGGGGGCTTTATTTCAACCTGTACTAAAAATTATGGTCATAAATAAACAAAAATTTGTAGGATTTATTGTACTTTGATTATACTCATAATGAAAAGTACAATAAATTTAAAAATAAATTAATGGTTTAATTTAGAGAAAAATAAAAAATTGGTTATTTTAATTTTTACAGTTTTTTCAGTATGAATTCTATCTATTTTATGATTTATTGATAAAATTTTGTTACCTTTTATACTATCTTTCATTTATTTATTTCTCATTTAAACTCACATAAATTTTTAAAAACAAAAAGAACAAATTTAATTAGTGATAAAGGAGCTCTTTAATTAAAAAGTATAATATCTAAATGGACTAATGTCTAGAATTTGAATCTTGACTTAAGGTAAAATAGTTTTTTTGTTTAAATAATTTTCCTCTAAAACTAGATATATCCTTTAAATCCTTTGGAGTTATCTCATGCAAAATAAAATCCTTGTTATTAGCTTTTTATTTTAATTTTAAATTTAAAACTTCTATTTATTATAACTTTTCCTTTTTATAAATCAAAATATTTTATTTCTAAATTTTAAAAGTTACAACAATTATAGCCTCTAGAGTGCATAAGCTTTGCTATCTGCTTTAGCAAAGTGTTCAAATGTCTCAATTTTAAGACTTAATCTATTGTAAGAATTGTTAAATTATTTTAATTTCACTACTTTTTAAATCAAAATAAAATGATTTAAATTAATCATCAATCAATTAAATTTAAATTAATTGAAAAAAGCATTTTAAATTTAATTTTAATTATTTGAATTTGTTTTTTGCTTGTCTTTTTTCACTTTAGAATTAAAAACATATTTTTTAATATTAAAAGCTAAAACATTTAGAATAATGGAGGAGAAATTTTACCAAAAAAAAATTTGCATAAAATGAAAAGATTAATTAGTATGGATGTTATTGGATGAATAGCTAATTAATTTGAGAGTTATTCTTATAATATGAAATCAAAATATCTTGACTTAAATATATTCAAAAATAGAAATTTTGTATTTTATCTCTCCAATTAATGTATTTTTTAATTGTTTATTTCAATAATAAATTAGAAAAAAATATTTTAAATTAAAAAAGAAGTTAGATATTATTTTATATTAGTTAGATATGAAAAAGAAAGTAGTTTATTTAAATTTTTTCTTAAATACTAATTACTTAATGTGTTAATATTAATTGGGTTTTTCACAATTAGAAGCATATTTACTTTTTTTAATCTATAACAGCAAGCTTGAATGCAATAAGCTTATTTTTTGTCTTCAAAAATTTTTTTAAGAGCCATAAGAAAGGAGAGTAAAGTTTTTTATCAAAAGAAATATTTATCTAAAATATACTTATTTTAATACTATTTATATATTTATTTACTTCTAGATTACTGAGTATAGGATGATAGTAAATTACATGCTAAGGAATATTAAAATATATATAATTTTATAAAACTAAAGCACTGAAATAATTTTATATTAATTAATATATTAATAAAAAAAGCTATTTTTAGTTTAAATTAGATATCATCAATTATTAGATTTTATTTTATATAAATCTGCATCTAACAGGATTGTTTACTCTGGTTCTAGATAGGCGTTATCATATAGAACCAATTCTTTATCTTCATATTCAGATGAAAAACTACGAGGCCAATACTATGTAGATGAAGTTATCTAATTTAATAGACCCATTTCCTTGTAGCACTTTGCAACTAATTCAGAACAAAAATATGTAGAATCTTTGTTTTTTGTAGAGTTGTCTTCAACTACAGAATTCATTTTAGCAAACTTTAATATATTCATGCCATATTTTTTTCCTTTTGATGAGAGAATAAAATTATATAAAGCTGGTAATACTTTCTCTCTTTTACTATAAATAAGTTAACGGTATGTCATTGCTTTATACTAGCCATTTTAGTAAACAAATTTATTCCATTCAGTTAGATCTACTCCATCACCAGTTGCATCAAAAATTCTTACAAAATTATCTCTCAATTTTACTACTATACCAACATGGTCATATTTACTAAAAGTTGTTTTTCTTTGCATAGTAGCTGGGAGGCTATCAGTATGAAATAAAATAATATCACCAGATTTAGCTTTTTCAACAAAATCGCTCTCCATAATAACTTCATTCTAAGCAATTAAAGGCATTTTATCTTCATCCTAAATTTGAAATAGAAATTTTATTTCAATCATTCTCAAATGAAAAAAAAGAGAAGTAACCAATATTTGAAAAATAATATTCAAAAATAAATAAAAAAATATTTCAATTAGCACTAAATTTTGAGGTGATTTATCCAAATGAAAAGAAGGGTGTGTTTCTTTCAAAAAAAATATTTTGATAGAAAAGTTAATTGAAATCTTTAAAAGAAAATTTATTTACTAGTTTGTATTTTTAAAAGTATTCTAAATCTTAAATAGAGTTTTCAATTTATTCTTTCCATTAAGCTAGAGTTTATGGTGAGTTAGGAGGTTCTCTAAATCTCAAGACATAATTACTGTGCAATAACTTTAAAACTAACTCTTTTACATTATCTTCAACAACTATTTCTACAGTTATTTAAAAATACTGAAAGTTTAGTGAATCTATGACCAAGTATTTATTTTGTTATTTATCTCCTGTTTATTCTTTCTCAACCAAAACTTAAAAGTAATCTTACTTTAATTCACATCTAACTTATTTCCACTTATTGATTAAGCCACCTGTATATTTAATGAGATTTCCTGAGAAAAAAATTTATCCTCTTTAATCATTTTGAATTATATTTGCGCTATTTTAATAATTCTTTTCAACTGTGTTAACTATCCAAGCATTTCTTAAATTCTTAGAGGAATTATTATTCGCTTAATCTTAAGTTTGTATTAAGTCATCAGCAATTAATTCTTTCTTATCTAAATTCTAAATCAAGTCAATGGCAGATCTAACTTACATCTTATTATAGTATTCTATATCTTGCTCAAATTGTTTATCAACATTCCCAGAAGAATCTTCACCATTCTTTATAGTTTCTACTTTTAGATTTTCAATCTTTCTTAAAACCCTTTCACTAACTTCAGTTTTTGCTTAAGTGTCTTACTCATATTACACCTCATCAAAAACATCATCATCAACAGGAGCAATCACCTTAGCTTATAAGAAATTCATTCTTTTGTTATTAGCATTTGTTGACAAGTTGTAGATTTTTATATTTTCTTGTTCCTTATTGTAATAATTAAAATAGAATTTAACTCTCATTAAACAAATTTTATTTTTAAAGTAAATAATAATTTTTACTTAGTGTTCAGGTTAAATTGAAACCTCTTCACAATCATCAAGATCCTAGTTTTCATCTATTTCCTTCATATTAATAAATTGTGCCCTTTATTAGTGATCCATTTACCTAGCTTGTATTAAAAAATATATTTGATCTTTTGATACTTCAAATGGTAAACTAATATTGATCGATTTCTTTAAATTAAAGATAGTATCTTATTAATTAATTATATAATAACTCTAATAACAATTTTATTTGAATGTAAACTATATCTATTTCTTCCATTCATCAAAAAAAATTTGATATCATATCATAAAATTAGGTGAAAAAAGACGATTAAGGATAAGTGTTGCTTTTATATTATTCATACAAAAAAACGAAAAAAATAATTAAAATTAGTTCTTTTCTCATAGTAAGTAATTTACAAAATTTATTCAAATTTTTTGCACAAAGGAATTGAAATAAATTAATAGATTCATTTTATTTGAGTATTTTTATTATAAAATCAAATAAAAGGATATATTTTTACTATTACAAATATAAAATTTAACAAAATTTTTTACTTAGAGAGTGGCTGATAATTTAATTAGAGCTTTGAATAGAATCTTTTATTATTACTTTTAATTTTATAAATCTATTGAATTTATTATTGTTTTTATATTTTCCTTGACTGAAATAACAGATTTATTTTTTTTGCATAAAAAAGTAATTTTTCACTAACATTTTCAAACTTGTAACAGAGGAAATAAAAAAAAAATAATTAAATATCTTAAGATTTTTTCACAAGAAATGATTGGTTTTTTTATTTTTTTTTTAACTCTTTTATCTTTTTTTAATGCTATCAAGATTAATAATATATTTTAACAGATAAAAAACAAATTTTGATTTTAAGACGAGATTTTATATTGATTTTTTGAATAAAAATTAAGTTTAAATTTAAAATAAATGTTCAAAAAAATAATTTTAATAGATGATAAAACATATGATAATTATTAATGTGATTATTTAAAAATAGCTAATTTTGATATAAATTTTGTTATTGATAAATAATATAAAAGAGGAAATATTTTTTGTTTTTTAAAAATCATAATTTTGGTTTGTAAAAAAATTAAAAAATAAATTAAATATATTCATATCGAAACTCATTTATTTAAGATATTTCCTTTTAATAGAAAGAATATTTACTTTGCAAAATATTTCTATTTCACAGTTAAAAAAATTATTTTAATTAATTTATTAAAAAACTAAATCTTGAATGAAATTAAAAAAGTAAAAAAAGCTTATCAAAATTAGAGTTTGTATTTTCAATTTAGAAAAATTATTTTTGAATTGAAGAGTTTCGAATGAATCCAAAAATAAATCAGCTAATAAATTATTAAGTAGAATAATAGGTAATAGTGAATATAATGAATGAAACAAACAATTCAAGAATGCACATTTATTTCTACTAAGAGTGTATTAGTAAGATTAAAATAAAGCAAATCATGAAGATTTAACAAGGAGTAGTGTGCTTGTTATGAAAATAATCTTAGATTTTTTGTTTTTGACTATTTTAAAGTAGCTCAAAATGAAAAACAATAAAATTAGAGCGGGCTATATTAAATTACATATTAATAGATCTATTAGCTAGTAATTGCATTCAAAATAAAGAAAGAAAGCTATTAAAATAATAAATATATTTATTATTTATTTAGAGATTTGGATAGTCTTAATAATAAAAAGAAGATACATTTAGACAAACAAATAAACATATTTTTATAAATTTAAATTAAGAAATGGGAGACGAAATTGCAAAGACTGCTCAAAAGTAGTTTAAGGTTTATCGTACAATTTGCGAAATGGCCAAAGATAGAGGTAAACATTTTATTTAACCATTAAACTAACATTGGCTTGAATTTGCTTTGTTAGACTTGTGAGTTTTAAGATTATTCATTTATGAGATAAATTTGCAATTAGAATGGATGTTTTAATATAAAAACAAATTCCTAAAAGAAATAATTTTATGAGTGGGTGCTAATGATAAATGACTATAAAATATTTTATAGAAATTTAAGTCTGAATAATGAATAAGCTTGCTTTTAAACAAATAAATGAATGAATATTTTGAATATATTTGATAGATTATTTATTTTTAACAATTATAATAAAGGATATGCTGAAGAAGCTGAACAACTATTGAATTCTATTAAAACTAAGGAATAGGAAAATATGTGGATTTAAAATGTCATTTCTGAAAATAAAACACATTTAATTGTACCCTCTTTTGCTCATGATGATAATCAATCTGACGAAAGCAAATTTTTAGGAATGGAACAACATCTTTACTTTTTCCATCTTAGCTCTAAAAAGTTAACCGATGAGGAACTTGCCTCTTATGATAAAACAATTTAATAGTTCCATGAATCTTCTATTAGAAATAACCCTTCTTTGAATATCTTCATTAATGTTGTAATCCTTGTCCCAGAAGAAAAGGACATAGTCACTAAAAAAGTTTAAGATGTAATAATTTATATTTTATTTCTAGCTAGCTAGACACATTACTTACTAACTTGAATTTATCAAATATATGTCAATTAGCACATAAGTACATAAACCATAATGTCTAAATAATGTGTTTGAATAATAGATTAACTTGATTTTTAAGTATAACTTTGTATTAAAAATTGTTTTAAATTATAAAATAGGTCATACTTATTTCCAACAAGTATTATAAAGATAGAATTGAACTCTATGAAAAGAGATTAGTTGAAATGCACTTCAACAGTAAAAAATAAACTGATATTAATAAATAATCTGTTGATGAAAATGAAAGACCCATTAGATTCTTCTATAAATATGAAATATTCTTCTATGATGATCTTGTCATTAATATTACCAAGCATTAATTGGTTCCTAAACACGTACCTTTGAGTGCTATTGAAAAGAAAAAACTCATGGAAAAATAGTAATATTCTCATTTAAAATACAGAATAATAAATTTAATCAAATTTTAAATAAAGCAAAATTAACGATGCTTAACTCCCTAAGATCCTTTCCACTGACCCTATTACAAAATACTTTGGATTAAGAACTAAGCAAGTAAGAAATTAAAAAATGAAATAATTCGTTAATTAACAGAAAAATTTGTATCATTAACAGGTATTCAAAATAGAAAGAGATTCTGAAACTGCAGGCAAATATATTACTTATAGAATTGTTAGTTGATTATTTTAAAAATGCATATAAAATGTTTTTCTTTTTAGTTTTTAGCAATTTAGTTATATTATCAAATATGAATACCAATTATTTCTCAAATACATCTTTTATTTTTAATTCTTTTTTCATTCATTTATTTATCTTGAGCATTTTGCTATTATTTATAATTTAAAACTTTTATTAATTTTCAAATGTAAAAAGAAAAAGAATATCTTTTTAGCTTTCTTTTTTTAATCTTCAAAATTTGTAAACTGACAAATAAATTCATATAATTATTTAATAGAAGAGGAAACAAAAATTTATAAATTGATTATTAGAATAATGAAAAATCATATTTTGATTCTAAAGTTTATCAATAATTTGATGATCTATTTACATTAAAAGCACTTATTACATATTGGAAAATAAAAAATAAATCAGACATTGTTAAAGAAATTGGATAATTTATAAAATAGAAAAATAAAATAAAATTTTAATGTAATTTTTTTCACAATTAAAGATTATTAAATACAAAATTAATAGTGTAAAGATATTTTGAAAATATAAAATTTGAAAAGAAATAAAAATGGTTAAATTTAAGAAAAAATGAATGCATTTACAGAAAATTAAATACAAGAAAAATAATTATTTAATAATATAATAGCTCAAATAAGAAAATGTTGGATCTATCAATTATTTTCATTATCAAACATGATTTTCTTTTATCTTCTAAACAAATCTTAATATTTCTTTAGAGACTTGTAAATAACACCTGAATTCTTGGAATCTATGGTGTTCTAGTTTTTAATATTGTATACTTTACCAGAGGTACCTTAGAAGGAAATGTTTTAATTGAATTCACTATGAAGTGTATTAATATTATTGTTGCTGTTTAGATTATTATTGATACTTACATTGTTGTTGTTATTGTTATAGAAGGAATGAAGATTACCATGGCTAGCTTATTTAGATTTTGAAAAGCTTGAGTTGTGTGGAACATTAAATATTTGCATAGGATAATTGTTTGATAATGTGTTTGAATTATTGGTGTAACCTATTTCACTTTTTTTAGTTGTATATCTGTTTCCACTGTTATTGATAGAACCTGTTTCACAGAAACTATTTTTCAGCTCACTTGAATAGTTGTTAATATTTCCCTAACTTGTATTTTAATTGTTTGTGAAATGAGAGCGTAATATTTAAGATTATCTTTTCTTTGCAATTATTGAATTATTATTCACACTTGTTATAGCACTTATTGGGTCAGTGCTTTAGATTCTATGAGAATAAGAATTTTAAAAGTTTCCTGTTTTTATTCCAACTCCGCTATTGTTATTACTGTTAGCATTTGCATTGGTGAAGCTTCCTTTATCTAGTTTGGTATTGTAGTAATTAGAAATGAATGAACTCTTATTATAATATTCACTACTTTTTGGGAGAGTAGAATTCACAGTGCTAGCTATTTTATTGTTGCTTGGTACCCCTTTTAACAAAGCATATCTGCTAGGTGATTGATGTGTATTTTGTGAAATGATATTGCTTACACTATTTGTTTTTCTAAATATATCAATAGTTTATTGACCAGATTTATTAGCCGATGTTGTAGGGAAAGAAGGTCTCTTTAAATTATGATTTTCAATACTATTATTGAATTCTTCTGCTAAGTTATTCTTAAAGCTAGTGAATTAATCATCTATTAATTAGATGTTTTTGCTTGCTTCTGTAGTACTTCCTAAATGATGGCTGATTCCTCCATCTAAAAGGCTTATACCATGAGTATTCATCATCATCAAGTTACTGCTACTACCATTGTTATTCAATGTGCCTGAACCTAGATGATTATTTAATATCTAATTAAATTGCATTAAATGCTACTAATTAGCTTTAGTGCTATTATTTTAATATTATCTGAATGGGCCACTATGAGTTGCTGCTATATTTCCTGGATCAGTTTTTTATTACTTTCTTTCCTTAAAATCATTGTTGTTGGAAAGTGTTGGATAATTAGATGAAGCAATATTAGGAGAAAATGGATTACTTTTTTATTAAAATTCTTGTAATAATTAATTGGGATAATGCTATTGTTATTCATAAAGATTTTTTTAGCTTTATGATTTGATCAAATTTTGATTGGAAAAAGATTAGCTAGTAAGAACTTATTGTTGATTAGCTGGTGAATTCACATTTGTTAAGAATTATTAGTATAATTTCTAACTGAGAGGATTTGCAAAATTTAAACTGTTGTTATTATTATTGTTATTATTGATATAGGTAAGATTTTGGCTACTGAATGTAGAATTAGTGTCTTTGTGCTTTTCTTTATCAAAAGGATTGGATCCAATAACATATTATATTTGGTCATTAAAACTCTTCTTTATTGGATTGACTGGGGCTTAATTGTTAATCTATTATTGCATTTATTACATTTACTGTTGTTGTAAAATTTATTGTTAAAATAATTGATTAAGATTGATTGTTTGTTCTTCAGGTTCGAATGCATTTGGAGGGTTCATTTAATATGAATCAGCAATTTGAGGCATTAATTAATTAGGTGAAAAATTGTTGCCAGATTATTCTTATTATTAATAGCTTTGTTATTACTATTGCTGTTACTGAATTTGTTGTTTTTATGAAGAGGATTATCTCCTAGTGCTCTTATCAGAGGATTTATAATAAGGCTTTGGCTCTTTGTAAATTGGTTAATTATTATTTTAAATAGGAGCATCTTCATTTAAGAAAGAATGTACTTATGAAACAGTTGGTGGTTGCATGCTTTGAGTTATCATTTTTGAGGAAGTATTATTAGGATTTAAATTGTTATTATTATTTAACACTTGTTGTTGAGCTTTAGAATTAGCATTATTAGCAAAGCTATTTCTAAGAGAAGAATTGTGTGTGCCTAACTCAACACCTCTCAAATCAGAAATTTTATTTTTTAAGAATTGTATCTAATCAATAAAATTAGAGATTTCATCCATTTTAAAGTTATTTATAATGATATCTTGTTAGCTCTATTATAGGAAGTATTGGTTATTAAGATTGGTCATTTGATTCTTTGAAGCAGAAGCATTTGGAGAATTATTTGCATTGCTAGCTAATTATAATATATCTTCATTTTCAAAGAGGAATTAATCAAGTATATTTCTGCAAAACTAAAACTCCTTATAAGTTTTAGCATTAGGCTAAATATTTCTTGCATTTATTTCACTAAAATGGAATCTAAGTTAAGATAAAATTTTAAATTTATGTTGAAGCTCTTCTTATTTTGTATTAAGAATATTTTCCGATATTTTTTAAACTTCTTCAGCTTCAACCGTTAGTTAAGATTGCTTCTCTTCTAGTTTCTAAATTAATAATGAGATTTATTCATTGATTAAAATTTTAGCCTAATTAGATTTTTCAATTCTTTTTCTATGCTTTTCTTCTTCACGCTTTTATGACAACTTTATTAATTCAAAGCATACGTTTATTTAGCGACTGCAATCATCAACTTTCTCAAGAAGAAGTTCCTATCCTTTCTCAAAGTTAGTCACATCTTCAGTAACAAACTCTCCTTTTTGTAAACATTTTAAGCAGATGCATTTATTTTATGAAAAATTAAAGAATCCTAACTCTTCATAAGGATGCTCATCACAATAAGGTTGCAACTTAAATTAGATATTTTCACACTCTTCTTCATTTGCAAAATCGTTTTGTTAATACATCTCTTACTCATTGCTAATTTCTTAAATATCTTATTATTACTGTTGCTGCTATTGTAAGAATTTTTATTTGTTATCAACAATTTTATTCTAAAAACTTCTCTTGAGACTTTCTTCATTTTCTTGTTAACTTTGGATTTAGTTTCTTTAATTGTTGTTATTACTCTAAGAAGTATTTTTTGATTAAGCTTACTTCTGTTAAGCTATCTAAGGAGATGGATCTCTCTTTTGATTGCTAATTTAACTCAAATTATTGTTAACACTATCATACTCATTCTAAGCAATGTTTTACTATTACTTTAAAGGTAAGTCATATTTATTATATCCTTAAATTTGTTAAGAATCACCAGAATAATAAATATCTTGTTTACCTTACTTTTTCTCAAAATATTCAGCCTGGCTTGACATTTCATTCATAGAGTTGCTTATCTCAAGACTCATTTGATCATTTTGTGTTTAAGAAGTTGTTTTTTTGATTTGCATAGATAAATTATTGTTTTGACCAGAGCTTTTTGAATTGATGGAAGCAAAATTATTACTCTAATTTCCTCTCATTTCTGTTGAATTTTTTCTATTAATTGACTCTATTTGTTGCTTTTAGATTATTTTAGCTTATTTTTCAAATTAAGAATTTTATGATTCTTAGTTTTTCTAAAAAGAACTTTCATCATCTGGATTATTTTGTCTTTAAGAATTTCTTTTGCCATTTTTTTATAAATTATTGTCTATGCTTCTTTCTACAGTTTGAACAGATTGCATAGGATTTAATCTATCTTCGTTTAAGCTTGAATTAAAACTTTATTAATAGTTAGTGTTCTAAGGTAATTTGTATTTCTAACTTTCAACAGTTGATTAAAGATTATTACTATTTAAATTGTCAAGATTTTGCTGAGCTGTTAAGAAATTAGAGCCTCCTGTATTAATTTAATTTGTCAAATTATTGTTGTAATTTGATGTGAAATTTGTATTTGTGCTAAAGTTACTTTGGTTGTTATTCTAAATGATGAATTTTTAAGTATTAGATTTTTTCTTATTTGAACTATCTTCAGGTGGTTCATATTAATTTACATTTTGTAAAGGACGAACACTGTTTGTATTTTTATCAAATTTTTCAACACTATTTTTTTATTATTAAGGTAATTACTAACTTAAATCATCATCAATATTTAGTGTAATTTATTAGTTGTTATATTGTTTCGAAGTTTGTGTTTATTATTTTTGGAATTGTTCATTGCTAAGTTTTTGAATTTTTTATTCTAAATTTTGCTTTTATTCTATTTTAATTTAGTTGTATAATTAATTAGAAAACGTTTCTTAATTATCAATGTATTATTAGTTTTCCTCTTCATTTGCTCTTAGGTCATAAGGAATGTCGTCTCCATTATCATTTTCTTGCTAAAATTATTCTCTCATGTATTACTCTTCTTATTATTGCTATTGTTAATTTTTAAGATCCCTAGAAATAAACTTTTGATCAAAACCTTAGGGTTTAGTTTGATTTGGAATTTGTATATTTTTTATTTAATCTTTTTATTAAATTTTTTATATTTATTATGCAAATTAATTGAAAGAAGCTGTTCCAAAATTCTAATTATCATTTTACTATTTGTATTTTCTATCTTATTCCAGTTACTAGCTTAGTTTATTACCTTTTTCTTGTTAAGACTTTTAAGATTCTCTTAGAGAAGGGTTGTTAGAAATTGCATTCACTTATTAGTGTTAAAAGCTTTCTTCTTCTTGTAAATTACTATCTGAAACATTTGCAAAGTCATCATAATTAAGTTCTTTCTTTACATTCTCAGTCTAAAGGATAGGATGCTCTATCTAATTTGGAACATTTTCCATATTCTTTTATTATTAATTTTTACTAAAGTTAAGCTTTTAGGGATATTTAAAAGCAGATCCTTCTGTTTCATCATCTGTTTATTCTCCATAGTGTTCTTACACATCTTCGAGTTGATGAACATCAGTATTTCTTTCACTTGATTAAAATTGTAAAGGAGTAGATTTCACTTACATTTTCTTTGAGGTATCAGTTGTTTATTTTTGTTCATTAAAATTTCCTTTAGATATCATCTTCCTTTAAGCCTCACTCATTGTACTACTTTCATGATTATGAGAAGTACTTGCGCCACTGTAATTACTTTGTGTTAACTCACCTTATTAGTTCTACAATGAAACATTTTGTTGAGAATATTATTACTACTACTGTTATTGAATTTATTAAATGTTACTAGGAGATATTAAATTATTCTATTTGTCTGAGGCTGAAAAGTATTCATTGAATGGCATTGCATGGTTTTTAATGATTTATTATTATTCTTTGTTTGCGAAATTGATATCAGTGTTGCTTTGTGGTGTCATTGATGCATTAAATTATGAATTAGAAAATGAAGTATAATCTTGATTTTTTTTAGAAAAGATCTGCATTGAATTAGTATCATAGGGTGTTGTGTTATTGTTGGGACTGTTATTATTTGAAAAGCTTTATTAACTGTTTACATAATGATAATTTTTATTAGAAGTGTTAATAAACTTATTGAATTCCTTCCCATGTGATCTTTTCTACTCTTCTTTCATGTAGTTTTGATTTTGATAATCTTATTGTACAGAAGAGGATTTTGAATCTGCTGTTAAAGTATTAGGCTATTATGCTCCATCTTATTATTTCTTGTTTAAATTAATATCTTCTTTACTTATATTTATCTAATTGTTAACATTATGATTTCTGTTGGTCTCTTCTGTTTAAAATGTTTCACTGCTGTCTTCATAAATAATTTCTTATCTTGCTTGCAACGAATTGATTTAAGAGTCATTTTAAATTACAAGAACAGGAGACTGCTAATTAGGTTATATGACTGGTTACACTTTTTGTAAATTAATACTGCCAAAAACACTTGGTTAATTGATACTAAATCCTTAAGAAGAAGATTATGAGGAAGACTCACTCAACTACTTTTAATATTCATTCATATTGACTAAAGGACTTGATTTAAGTGACTAATTCTTATTATTTATTATTTGATTTTAATAATTCAGTTGGCTTTCGTCTATTTATTCTTCGTTATCATCACAAGAATTGTAATTTGAACTGTTAGCAATTAGTATATCTGCTTTGTTTTATTTGTTTGTAAAGCCTTTTAAATGAAACTAATCTTCCTAAGCATACTATTATTATCCTTGGTAATCTTATTGATTTTAAAAATAATTGTCATCTCCATCTTTAATAGGTTTTTATTCCTGATCATCATATCCATTTTCATATATTTATTACTAGTTAATTTAAATCTACCTAATTACTTCTTTAACAGCTTCGACTGAATCGTAATCAAGGAGAGTTTATTCAACACAATGCATACACTAAACATTAATCATGCACTCCTCTTTCAATTCAGAATAATTTTCATCAGTTGATGATATTGGGAGCTCAAATATCTAATCAATAGTTAAATAATCTTATTAAATAAACCATTCAGCCATACATTTCAAACAAAAGCTATGCTAACAATTAAGCTCAATATAATTAAAAGGAAAGTTTTGACATTTATTACACATAATCATGTCTTCTTACAAATTCTGTATAGGTTGCTACTAATCCTACTATTAATCTTAAGCTAACTACTCTAACTATTCCTATTAACTTTATCTTAAATCTACATCACCTTAGATATTTTATTAATCTCTCTAGGAGTTATTTTAACGTTATTAATCTTTCTTTGCAATTTAATTCATAGCAAATTTCTAATTATTTGAATTACCTTGCATCATTTACATTAATTCTATCTACTTAAACTAATCTTAACTGTCTTCTTCTTCATCTTTATCATCATAATTCCCCTATTGGCTTTGTCCTAAATTACCTCCTTAGATAATGCTACTACTGCTGCTAATAATATTTTGCTAAGGTTACTTTGAAGAAATAAATTGAAATTATTGATTTTTTGTTTATAACTGCTAATTCTATGAATATCCCTGCTTTTATTAGAATTACTATTATGGATTTATATATGATGGAAGTTTTTATTAAGAACTCTAAATTGATTGTTGTTATGATTAAAATTGTGATGAAGGAATTTGTGAAATTTATTACACATTTTCATTATCTTCGCTATTCTCCTAAAATGAATAAAACCACTACTTTTCTAATCCTCCATGAATTTCTTAATCCTGCTTAAATACATGCTGAAGTTAGTGGAATTGATTAAATTAATATTATTCATTATCTTGCTCTTAGTCATATTCATGATTATTGTTCTGTAATTAATTGATATTCTAATCAATCATAGGCAATTGTTAATGCAAATCTTATTCATCTAATTCACCTTAATCATTTTAAATATCTTATGAATTTTAAAATTAATCAGCATACATATTCATTTCATCTTCTTCCTCTTCATCTCCATCGTTCCTGCCCTAATTATAGTACCTGTTTTTGTTATTTTCTATATTTGGCTACTTTGTTTGCACTACACTCATTTAATTATTTATTTTACTATTCCTTTGCCTATTTCAAAGGTTATTTCTAATTACTTTGTTTTTCTTTAAAATCAATAAATAAATAAGTCTTGAAAGTATTGCAATTTATTAGTTATTTAATTTTTATATATTTTATATTCAAATTTACTAAAAATGCTTTTGAATATCTTTACTGTATTTTATTTTCAATTTCTATTATCAAAATTTATATTTTCAAATTTCATTTCTTTGGCTTATTAATTTTTATTTGTAATATTAACTATACCATCAAATCTTCTGTGATAATTTAAAATTCACTTGCTATAATATATCATTAAAAACTGTGTTATTAATGAATGTATTCAATAAACGAAAATTTTAATTTAAATAGTGAAAAAATATAAAAAAACGAACTCAAAATAAATTAATCTATTTAAATTGTTGAAAAATAATCTATAAATACAATATTAGATTTGGTAAAAGTATATAATATAATTAAGAAATATTCCTTCATCTAAATCTTCAAACAATTATTATTAAAGTTGGAAATTAAAAAAAAGAAATCTGTAAAATCCTTTTCATTCAAAAATCTTCAAATATTTCAAATTAAATATTTTTCCATCCTGGATTTTATAAAGTATTTGTATTAAAACTTCAAAAATTAGATTTAATCTTTTAACTGAAAATATCTGAAAAAGTTAATCTCTTTTTTGCAAATATTTTGTATATTTACAGTGAGATTTCAGCACATTTTTTTATTTTATTAAACAAAGAATTATTTTTTCTTAGAGCATATTTCTAAAATACCTGTTTTAAAATTATCAAAGAATCTTGTTCTAAAAAAATACAAAAATAAATAAATCATTTTCCTTAATCTTGAGTAATATTATGGAATCAATTTTAAATATTAAATAATTTTATATTTTCTATTTGTTTTTATGAAAAATTCCATAAATAAAAAAATTACATCATATTTGTAAGGAAGATTCTTAAAGGATTTAGAACTTTATTATTCCTTTTAACATAAATTATTTAGAATATTTAATGATTAAAGTAATTTAATTAAATTATTAATCTAAAATTAAAAATTTCTTAACTAAAATAAATTTCATAAATTTTTAATTCTTTCATCTTATCAATTTTATTAATAGTTTATAATCGAGGCTTTCTTATATTTATTTAGCTTATAGAGAGAATTTCTAATTTTAGTAACATAAAAATTACTAAAATTTAAAAATATTAATGAGCATCTTCATATTTTAGATTATCAATATTTTATATGTTTATTAATTTAATCAGGGAAAAGTTTACAATATATAATAGTTAGGAAAGATTTACACGAGGATTATTTTGAATTGATAGAGTTTATTATAAAAAATAGTTTTAAATAATTTATTAAGATTTTGAAAAATTTGGAATTATTTTTTTAGATTTGATTTTATTTAAAAATTAATTTTGACCTATTTGATTATTTTATCTTTAAAATTTTATGTTTCGAAATACTTGCGTGCATTTTCAAATGTTTTGAAAAGGCATGGCTAAAAATATTCCAACCATGATTCCAAAGGTTAAAGAAAATGCCATAACAAATCCAGCTTATTCTCTATGTTAGTTAGTAACCATTTATTCAGTAGAAAGTATAAAAAGTGCACTGTCTGTATATCCAGCAGAAAAAGAAAAAATAATGATATTAAGGCAAATAATCCAATCTTTAGAAAATATTGAATTACTATTAACAGCGTTCATGATAAAAATGACAAAGTGCAAAAAGCGTAGAATAATCAAGGAATAAATAATATTTTTAGTATAGAGACTTCTTATTGCTACAAAATGTTTACCAATTACATTAGCTAAGTTATGCATGAAGACAATCCATATACAACTCCAAGTATATGAGATTCCTGATATAGAACTTTTCAAGCTAACAGCTGGATACATCATATTTGCACATACATTGCTTAATAGCATAAAAAAGGGTAAAGGCATTAAATCTTTAGCTATGATGAAATATTGTATGAATTATTATTTAAAATTTAATTAATGAAACGATTTGGAATGTTCTTCAGATTGACTATCATAATTGTTAATAGAATTACGAGGTAATGCTTTTTTGTTATTCATATTGTTGATTAACATTTTTTATCCTTTCTTTTGACTTTCAAAAGTGTTACTTTAAGTTGTAGTACTAACAGTTTATATTTATTCAGTATCATTGCTTTCTATGTTATTTTAGTCTTATAATATCTAATCTTCTTGTTAATATATTAAACTATCTCTATGTTTATATTAAGTACTCAAATATGAGCTTGTTTTGACATAAAATTGATGTAATATAAAGCCTACTATACTCAAAAATCCAGCTGAAAGAAAATAGACTAAAGTAGAAAAGTTAACATCATCAGATAAAAAGGAGACTGCAATGATTCTAATTAAAATAATAATGATTCCACTTGCACTACTTCCTATGTTATAAGCTACTATCATATTGTAACTCATCATGCAAGATAATCCAAGAAGAGAACTATTAAATACCTAACCAAATATACCCCATATTAAAGATAGAATCATAATTACTACAAAACCTCCAGTTGTTTATGACAAATAATTAGTTGCAATAGGAAGCATAACTAAAATAACAACCATACCAAAAATGCATATAGATATTCTTAAAGAAAAGTGTATTTTTTAAGCAATATAAGGCATGCAAAGTGATACTAAGTTGAATGTTATCATAGGAGGTAAGGGGAGATAAAAATAAATATTAAATTAAGTAAAATTCTCTGCAAAGTAGTCCAATGAACCCAATATGGCATTATAACCTAATAGTGAAATTATTCCTTATAAAATAAAATAAACATAGCTGAATATTTATATTTTATCTTTCTAATTTTTATTAAAAGCTAACAAGTTGCTTTCCATCTCTTTTTCAGAATAGAATTAATTTAGTTGTTAATTTTGTTTGATGCCTTGATTAATTATTTACCTAAAATTTAATTTACAATTTGTTTTATCCAACAATATATTATACAGAAAGGAGATTGATTGTATTTCTAGCCAAATCTAGTTACACCAAAATTGTGTTTAAATAGATTAAATTTTTTGGAAGAATTAAATCTTTCTTTTACACAAAGATTTAATTCAATTTACAACACTAGAAGATTTGTATTTCAGAACATTCTTTAAAAAAACTTACATTCAAAATACAAATTAATAAGGTTTTTAAACTTCTTCTTATTCTTGCATATATACCATTATTTTATCCATTATTATTATTTAAAGATAAAAAAGTATTAAAAATTTATCATATTCAATTCATTAACTTTATTTTAAATCTATTATAGAAAATAGTAGTATAGATTAATAGCTTCATCAATAAAGTAGTCATATCAAAATGAGATAAAATATTTCCACTTTTTAAAATTTAAGTTAAATCTATTAAAAAAGAAAAATGATTTACTTAAAATTTTTAATCTGTCTTAAAGATATTTTCTTTCTCAATTAATATTTTCTGATATTATTTTAAATATTAAAAGATTAATTCTATTCAATTACTAAGCCTATTATTCTGTTTCTATTTTTTAATTTTAAGCCATATTGATGTTTAAATACTTACTTATATTCTCTGTTTTTTCTATTATAACTCAGAATTTAGTTTTTATTTTTATTACCCCTTGAAACCCTATCCATTTTATTGAAATAATAAATGAATATAAGTATTAATGAAATGTTAATAATTTTTTGATAAACAGGTGTAATATGTTTGTTTTTATTTGATTAGCTTTAATATTCACTTTAGTTTGTGGATTCCAAAATAAATATAGCATTAAAAAATACAAAAAAATTTAAGACATTTAGTTATGTCTAAGAATTGGAACAAATGTTAATTGGAAAAATTCCTCTTTTAAATTTATCTTCAAAAAATCGTTTTATAATAACAAATAATTTTGATCATTTGCTTTAAAATATTTTCTAAATTAACGAAAAACAATTTTATAGATGTATTTTTACTTTAAGAGATGTGCTAATAAAAGAATAAACAAATAATAATCAATATGATTTAATTTATTGTTAACAATTTTTTCCTCTTTAAAGATTTTATTCAATCATTTAAAAAATATTTTATTTTGTTCAAGTCTCATTTAAATTTAAGAAATAAATAAAATGAAAATTATGAATATTTATCAAACAAAGCAAAAATTAAATATTTTTTGAGTTTGAATTTAGAAATAATAAGTCTTTCATCAATAAAAACAAACAAAACAAGAAAATAATAAAAGGAGGAGAGAAAATCTTTAAGTTTTTTTATTTTTATTTTTCAAGCAACATTATTACTTTATGAAGCATTTAAATCTACTTAATCATCTTTCCAAGCTATTTTTAATACAGAAAAAAATTAATTATTAAAACAATTTTATGAAATATTTACCTGGATCATCTAATTCTCTGTCTCTATGTAAATAAAACCAGACCTTCTTTTCTTGATCATACTTAATTGCAGGGTCTTCCAAGTAATGTAGTCTATCTAAAGCACCACTAACGATAGTACTGACCTTATCATAAGTCAAGTCTTGGTTAATATATTAGCTTTCTTTCAGCAATTCCTTTATTAAAATAAATTGAAAATAAAATAGACATTTTAAAAATAATTTTACACATATGTCATATCTAGTTCCTTGTCCATTTGGTAATCTGGCACAAGCATCTCTTACTAGGGAAAGAATAGTAATATATGGAGATCTTTTCTATTTTAAAAAAAGATGATCACGTGGTCTTGACTACATTGAAACATTTAATTTTTTGCAAACAGGTGCAACACATGTCTTAGATCCATCTGATAAGTAAAATATCCATGGTTTAGTAGGACTTTCATATCTTAATCTCTCTTACTCTCTGTAATTTTCTATCCATTCTTAAGAGACCTATTTAAATATTTATTTTTGAGATTAATTGATATACTTTTGTCTTTAAATGAATTGATTTCATTATTTGAATATTTAATGAACTAACATTTTGTTTAATTTGACAAAAATATTGAAGTTTTACTGGAACTTTACTCTTTTTAATTTTATAGTAAGGTTAAGGTGTGTCTATAACAGTCTAAAATTTAGATTTTTATTATTCAGACATCAATTCAATGTTTGAATTTGAGTCATTATTATCAAAACGAGCTGAATTAGCTATTTATGATCCATTAAAGTTGTAGTTATTTTCTGATCTATTTGCATTTTAATTATTATTCTTAGATCCATTTCCTTGTCCATTATGCATTGAGTTGTTTGATTTTCCATTTTAATTTCCCATTCCATTCATTTATTACATTCCACCATTATTATTTCCAGGACCTCCAACAATACCATATTATTAAGGTTTTTTACGTCTATTATCTCTATCTTCTTCACTACCATCAGTGCTATTTCCAACAGAAACCTCATCAAAATCAACATCAGGTCTTAGATTAATGAAACTTTTTTCACTTTAATCGCTGTCGCTGCTTAATAATTCCTCAACACGCTTGATTGCTTTTCTCTTCTTCAAAAGCTTTTCATGAAACAAAATTAAAGTTAAAAAATAATTTAAATAAAAAATTTTTTAAAAAAAGAAAAAATGAAATAATTCAAAACAGTTTTGGCACGATTTATATCTTCAGGATTTAATTTTTCTTTAACTTCAAGAAGAGTATCTTCATAGTATTTATTTAAACTTTATAAAGCCATCTTTCTTTGAATTCTCTATTCTTATTGTCTCATGGTTGTATAACTACCAGTTTTACATTTCAAAAGAAACTCATTGAGTGGATTAACTCCAAATTTGAATGATTATCCTCTAAATAACATTTTCATTGTTTCATTTTATTATTCTTCATTTTGCTAAATACAAATTATATTTAGTTCTTTATTGATTTGTTTATTTATTTTGTCAGAATTTATGATATAATAATAAAAAATTGAACTAAAATTGATAATATCTTTACTTGTTGAGGCAGTAATTTTCTTAAATTTTAAAGTTCTTCTTTGGTCAAAAAAGATTGCAGTGTGTTGAGATCAAAAAACTATCATAATATTGAATTTATCTTTAATTCACTTAAAGCTATAAATAAATTAAACATTTACATCTGCTAAGTCATCTAAATTGAGCAAATCTTCATTCACTTTTAATTTTTCTTAGCCTTCAATATACAAATTCACTTAATTATGTTCTTCAAAAACTAATTTTAAAGACGAAAATATTCTTAATTTCAAGGCCTCTATTAATTTTAAATTATAAAAATACCTAACTCTTCATCTAAACCATAATCTGATGAATAGTCGCTAACATCTGCTTAATTTAAAGCTATTTTTATTTTTAAAAACTTTAATATTGCTTTGCAATCAATCAATATGCAGCTAGAATAGCAAGATATTCAAATTCATCAGCTGTAAAACCATTTAAGTGCAATAATAGAATTTTACCATTTTCTAATGTGTTATCCATAGTTTTTTTAATCTAGGTATATATTTTAGTGTATGTGTCTAAGCTATTTTCATTTATGCAAAAATAAATATTATAGCAATTAAGATGTCTAAAACAAAGGTAAAATAATTGAAATCTAAGACTAAAAAATGAAATGCTGATAGCAATTATAAACCTAAAATCACGATAATTTAAAATGTTTTTACTATTGCGACTTGGTAAACATATCTTCCTCTTTGTATTGCTATTGCTATGCAGTCTTACTCATTTATTAGCTATCTTATTGTGGTATTGTATTTATAAAAATTAGACTATAATTTATATGAGATGGTAAACTTAAATAAATTAAAATGAAAACAATCTATCAATCTTTTTATATTATTTCTTTTAATCAATATATTAATAAAACCAAACAATTATCAATTATTTTGCAGATCTTTTCTTAATTGCTTTCTTATTATAATCATTTCATTTAATTTTCCCAAATAAATCCATTAATTAATTCATAAACGCTCTTGCTAGATAGACATCCTGCATTTTTATAAATAGCCTCCCAATTTATTTAAATGACCAATTACACAAACTTTCCCTCCTAAATGATACAATTTCATTCTTCACTATTAAAATTTAAGAAGCTCTCTTGAAGCTTTAAACAATATCCCTCTAAATTTATAATCACCATTTCTGATCAAATAAATATCTAAAACCATGATAATAAACCATAAATAAAACTTTTTAAATATATATTGAAAAAGCAAAAACATATCTTAATTTTCAAAATTGACTCTATCTCCTAATTTTAACTGAAAAATCAAATTTTACTTTATAAAAAGACAAACTATACATAAATCTAATAAGATGACTGAGATTTCTTAATAAATATTTATTTGATTTATTGGATACTTTAATTTAAAAACTAAGATATTTTTTCGTCCAAAAATCTATTAAAATAAATGTATTACATCTTAGTTTTTTTCAGAATAGAGATAACTTTATATATTTAATGAATTAATGCAATTAGGTTGTTTCTTTAGTAATTTTGATCATAATAATTATAATCAATTTAAAATTTCTAAACACATAATTGAAAAAATATTATTTTATGATATCATTTTAAAATAAAAATATCTATTAATTTAAAAAATTTATGGTCTTTACAATAAATTTGGTTGTAAATTCTTCTAATAATAAAATTTAGTTTTTTTGAATTGTCAATTTTATTTTTAAAAATATTTTATTATTAAAATAAATAATGAATCAATTTAGTAAGTATATTATTTTAGTTAAATTTTAACTAACTAATAATCTATGAGCATAATTTGATGAAAATTATCTCTTAATGAATAAATAAATAATCAGTTCAAAAATTACTATTAGAATATTAAATGCCATCTTAAAGTATTAAGTAAATTGAATACTTATAACATAAATTTGATCATAAATAAATTGTTTTATTTTCAAAAATTGTAAAGAGACTGTGGTTTGAAGCAGGATTTTAGTTTATAATTAATAAATATTTTTTAATGAAAAACATGAAATAAATATATATACATGGACAAATAACTAAATTTATAATACTTTTATATAAATCAAATTTGATATAAATTCACAGAGCAGTCATAGGAACTTGTTAAAAGTAAATTTTTAGAAGCATGAGGTACAAATTAAATGCTAGAAACGTTTTCATCATGTTCAAGTAAAGTACCAATTGCTTTAGGAGAATACTCCATAGGTCTTCTATATGATTCCCATATTCTAGCACTACCATCCTACAATGAATTTTAAAAATATTCATATTATTTCCACTTTGTTAATAATATTCAATCAAATATTGAAGAATAATCAAGTTTTTTACAGCAAAATATTTTCTCAATTAAAAAAATTTATTTTTATCAACAGAGCATTTTTATTACTTGCTAAAATTTAAAAGTATATTTCTCTTTATAAAATTTTGATTCTATTTTTGATTTAAGGGCAAAATATTTGTCTTTTAAAAGAATAACTTTGGAAGGGTTTTAATAATTTTGAAAAATATTACTCTGCATGAAGTGATGATTAGTTCTCTTTCACCATCTAAGTTAAGACATTTAATAGGATCCATGTGAGCTATGAATTCGTAATCAAGTTTAAGTGATTTTTCTTAAGGAGAAAAGGTCAAAACTTTAACTGTTCTTGTCTTTTTAATTTATAAATTAATTAATTGAAAGATGTATTTAAAAGAAATTTACTTCATAACCAACAAATATTTTATTTTTATGTTTGGAAGTTTCCCTAAAATCAATGTCACAGCACCATGCCTATTTTATAATTATTTTTATTTTCAATGCAAATAAATATATAAATAAATTTTTTTTACTCTTTCTTCTTCTTAAAACTTTCCAAAAGAGGCAATTTAAGAGAAATTTCTAGTTTCAAAAATCTTGCAAACACCTCCATATTCTGAAGTGACTAAATAATTGCCACATCTTGACCATTTGATGTTATAGATAATCTTGTTTTCACCTTTTTTTAAAAATATTTTAGCTCTCTTCTTGTCTATTTTCAAATCTTACTTTAAATTATTTTTAATGGAGTTCCTTTGCGAGTATCCCAAATAATCAAACGAGAGTCTTCGCCACCTGAAGCTATAAGCTTATTATCTTCATTATATTGGCAAAAGTAAACTTTATTATGATGCTCTTTTAACACTGATGCAGGCTTTCCCTTGCTAAGATCCCAAACAATAAGAGACTTATCAGGAGAAGCAGTCAGCAATTATTTTCCATCAATAGAAAATTGAGTACTCCAAACTCCTTCTCTAATAATACAAAAAATTCATTCTTAAAATCCAATAAAAATATCTTTAATTATAAGAATCTTAAATCTTATTTTTTTGCTTGCTAATTTTAAATTTTACTTGTGACCCTGCAATGTTGTTGTATTCTTAAAGGTACTCAAATCCCATAATTTAACTAAATGATCATGAGATCCTGTTGCAAACTATGTTGGATTGGCTACATTTACTGATAGAGTTTCAATAGAATTCAAGTGAGCTTTTACAATTTTATTTTATGGATGAATCTATCTATTATACCAGTTAGACTATAATTTTTGCTCGTCAACTATCATTTTTATCTAATGTTTTGAAAATCTACTTTTTAATTATTATGATTGGATATAAGTTTTTTAAATAATTTTTTTTGATATATTTAATGATCTCTGATCGATCAATTTATAAATTAATTAAAAAATCTTTCTATACTAACTTGTACAGTCATTTTTGATTTTAAAATTTATAACAAATTAATCGAATTGACGCAAGCAAGAAACAAAGCAAAAATAAATTAATAAAATTGATAAATTTTTAAGTGATTTTTTTACAAAAATGAATAAAAAGAATCTTTACAAAGACTATTAGACAACAACAAGAAATAAGAATAAAAATAGATGATTTTTAAAGAAATGACGAAAGCTAGATATAAAATTAATATGTGGATTTGCATTTTGAAAATAGTTTAAAAGAGAAATAAATGAAATATGAAGAGTTAATTCTAGAAGAAATGAAATAGAATAACATACTAATAGAGTGTAAAATAAACATAGATATGCATGCTTTATAGAATATATTATAGTATATAGTTTAAATGGTTTCAATTTTTAATCATATTCAAACTGTTTTTAAAACTAATAAAAAACACATTTATCCTCATTGACGGAAGTTCTTATCAATTCTCTAGCAAGTATCTTCCAAAAGCTTAATTAAAGATTCAGTAGTGGATTCTCTGTCTCTCTTTTCTTGCTGTAAATAATCAAAAAAATAAATTATAGCTATCTAAATATTAAGTTAATATGTTTGTTTCTTACAACTAATTCAGTTTAGAGCTTAGAGTGGATATCTTCAATCATTCTATATATTTTTGCTTGGGTTTCTTCACGAACCTTCTTTTCAATAAGAAGGACATCGTGGAATTTATTCAATTCATTTTCAATTTCATCAGTCAAAGCATTGGTAGATTCTTCTCTCTTTCTCTTTTCCAAATCAATTTGTTCCTTAATGAATCCAATCTAAGATTAAACTTCCTTAAGCTTAACTTCAGTATTTTCTTCATAAGCCTTGTTGTTCTTGGAAAGACTCAAGTTCATGTTGTAGAACTTTTCATCAATTTGCTTCAAAAGATTGCTTTCAACCATTCTTTTGCTCTATTATTAATTATAAATAATTTATTAAAACCATCAAACCAAACATTTTTAAGTTCTTCAATTTAATTTTTTTAAAGTTCTCTATAAGCCAATCATCATTTGTATCCAAATTATCTCGATCAATTATTTGTCTTAAAATCCAATGAAATTGTGATCATTAAATCAATAAATTTATTTGATAATTTATTTTTTGCTTGAAAAATCAAATATTTAATTCATTTTTTTTTTAATTTGAATTTATTTCATCCAAAAATCTTTAAAATTTATTTATTTATGAAGATATCTATATAATTTGAATTAATTTCAGAAATAGAATGCATTTATATTCAATTTATTAAATAAAAAAATGTGTTGAGTTCCATTCAATTTACTGATTGAGTTAAAATATCTATTTAATTTGTATCATGGTTTCAAATAGATTAACTTAATAAATAAATTAAATTTTTAAGCCAAGAGATATTGTTGGAGCTTGAATTTTCTTGGATCTTTTTTATATCAGTAATTTTGAGGGGTTTTCAAGGATTAATTTTTATACATTTTGCAATAGTAATTGAGTGAATTAAACAAGCAATTATCTGTATGATTTTATGATTTAAGATATGAATTGAATGAAATATGGTTTTTAGTGGATATTTGTAATTTATTTATAATTTAAGCCATATCTACTTATTTGTTTCTATCAAATTATTTAAAATTTCTTATTTTCAAATTTAATATTATTTTGAGCAGTGAATTTTTTGTGAGTAATTAAAATAAGAAGGAGAAAAAATTATTAAATATTTATTCCTCCTATTCATGCTTTAATAAGAAATAAGATTTATTTTTGCTTAGAAATAATAGTTAATTAAATGATTTGTGTGCTTCTTAAAATGAGGAATGCGATTTCTTTGGAATAAGATGGTTGGTTCATTATTACTTGCTAAATATTTTCAAAATTTTGAATGTAATTAGTGAATTATTTACGGATTTTTCTTCTTCCAAAAGATTGTGTAAATTTTCATCAAGAATCTTGATTTCTTTACCCTTTCTTTCATCAAATACCTATAAGATTAAATAAATAAAAATGAATAAATAGCATTTGGTTTAAAAAACTGCTTTACTTCTCTGCCATTCTTTTCTTCTTCAAGAGTATTTTGAAGCTTCAAAACTTGCTCCTTTAATACCTATTTATAAGATTATTATTATTTTTATGATTTTCCACTTTTTCAAATTTTTAATCAGTTAAAATGTATTTATGTATATACTTTAAATCTTTGTTCGTCATTAGGACGTTCAGAGTTAATTTTATCTTCAACATTTCTAAGCTTTTCTTCAAGAATGTCTCTGCGATCTTGTTTTTCACGGTCGATGTTGTGTTGGATGTTTTACCACTTTTCGCCAAGAAGTTTTATTCTAACTCTGTTGGGAGAATCTAAGTAATTTAATCATTGAAAAATTATTTAAAATATGCTAGACCTACAGACAAGCAGTCTCCTTTAAAATATCTAAACAACTTCTCTATAATGAATTTCTACAGACATCTAAAAGACTTGCTAGTAATTTAATTTTAATGCTTTACCTTCTTGTTAGCCATGAATTGTTGATTGGAAAGGGGAGCCAAAAGCAGACATTTCTTTAAATATTTTTATATTACTTTTTAATTATATGAATGAAAGATTTTGTTATTTAAGAATTTTTTATTTGATTGCCTTGTTAACCGTTTCCTTTTAAATTTTTACTTAAACCAATTACTAATCTTTAGCAGCTGCAAACAAATAAACAAACAAATCATTCTCTTTACAAATAATCATCATAAAATTAAAAGTTGTTAATATCCTTCATTCCTTTTATAATTTTATTTATATTTTATTTCAAAATATCTTTCATTTGTTAATAAGCAATCAGTCAGTCAGTCAATCACAAAAAATAATTAAAATAATAAGAAAGAAGAATTTTTTCATTTTACCATCAATAAATTTCTTTTCTTTTTTTATTTATCTATCTATCTATCTATTTACTAGATAGATCCTTTCTTGAAAATCAAAATCACCTTTAAGTATATTAACCATAAAATTCATACTGACTTATTACATACAATATTCTTTCTTTTAATATTTAACAATTTATAAATTCAAATTCTCAAAATTTATCTTCATTAAAAGAATGCAAAAATAAATATTTATTTTGAATATTTTTTAAATTTCTTGCATTTTTTTTATTCTAAAATAATTAAACTTCAATTAATATATGATCGTATATATTTAATTATAATTTTATTGCCTCTAAATTCACTTTTTTAATTTAAAAATTATTTTTTTATTTATTTTGATTAACTTCATTTATAAAGTATGTAAATACTGATAAATGTCCAATCCAATTAAAGCATTTTAAAAGCCATGATAATAAAAACAAAAATTAAACTCTTATTTACAAGAAATCTTACCTTTATTAGGAGATAGTATATTTAATACCTTGTAGTATTTATTTAAAAATTTTATTAATATTTTTAGTTTTAAAATATAAAAAATTAATTATCAATAAATAATCAACTCTTTTAAAATTATGGGGTTATTTGAACAATAAATCTATGAGAAAAATATAATTTAACTTAAATCTGATAAAAAAATATTGATAAACTAAATAATGCCATAATTAATTAAGAGCATTTAATGTTTTATGGGGTTAATAGTTAGAATTATTCTTTTCAAAAAAATAATTTATTTTAAATTTAACATAAACATTTTGAATTATTGGAAACAAACCAAAAGTTATTTTTGATAAGATAAAATTTAAGTAGATTAATAAAATCTAAATGAATTTGTTTGAAGATATTTTATTTAAAATTAGGTGAATGAACTGCTAAATCTTTAACTTTTTTTTCATAGTAATTTTTGTTAGGATACTTTTTTGATTTTGATATTACTTAGAAGATTTATTTAATTTCCTAAATTAATTAGATATGTAAAAGCTTAAATTAAATGATTCTTTTTTGTTAAAAATTTTATTTATTTCTCATACAAAATACAAATAACATTTAGCTGCTTGCTATATTTTTAATTATTTTTATATCAAGGGACAACAGCAATGCATTCAATTTCAACTTTAGCTCCAGCTGGTAATTCTCTGACAGCAAAGCATGCTCTTGCGGGTTTAACATCAGTGTTGAAGAATTTAGCATAAACTTCATTAACTTTGTTAAAATGAGCCATATCGTTAAGATAAACAGTGCATTTAACTACATATTACAAATCACTTCCACCTGCCTTTAATACTTCTCTAAGATTGATCAATGTTTGTTCAGCTTAAAGAGCAACATCGTCTGCATGGACAAACTTTCCAGATTTAGGATCACGAGAAAGTTAGCCAGAAACAAACAATAATTTGGAGTTAGCGTTTATGGCAACTGCATGGGAAAAAGGGGCAATAGGTTAGGGAAGATTGCTTGAAGTAACAGCTGTTAATAATTTTTATTTGTTGTTAATTTGATTGTTAAGAGCTTGAATTCTGCTTGCCATTTTATAAACCTATTTCTTATAATAATAATTCCTAATATTAATAAATTAAACAAATTAATTATAAAATCTTTCAATTCAATCACCAAAATTGACTTAAAATATTAGCTTGCTCTTCTTCATCGCTTAACAAATATCACGTCATAAAAAATAATTTGATGATTAATGTTCATTCCAATTAAAGATCAAATTTATAAAAATAATATTACCATAAGAAGAGCTAATCTTTTCATATGTTTAAATCTAAAATCAAGAGGAAGTCATAACTAAGAATCATTTTTTTATTCATTTTTAAAAATAAGCCTTTCTGCAAAGGAGCTCTAAACTTTTTATCTCTTAAAAATTTATTTAAAGAAACTATTTATAAGTGAGTTAAAAAAATTATTAAATATGGTAAAATCCATCTATGAAGAAATACTAAACTTGGTTAAAAATATTATTCAAAATTAAAAATAAAGCAAAAAATTTATTAAAAATTATTGAGAATTAACATTTATTTAAATAATTGCATGATATGAGAACTAATTATTTATTTATTATTAAAAGCACTAGTGGAACTTGGCTTTTTTTCTGTTTGGTTTTCTTGAAGCATTTTTGATTAAGAATTTAATTATTCAATGATTTTTTCTAAAAATGAATTAAAAAATATTTTTAGAATCAAATTTTTAAAAAGAACGATTTCAAATTGTAAATAAATTATTAATCTTTGGAAAAAAGAGATGAAAAAATTTAATACATAAATACATCAGTTTAAATAAGAAATATTCTTATACACCAAAAAAATTTTTCAAAGTAATCGGTTGCTCTCTAAAAAAACCAACAAAATGGATACCAAATTTCCAACTATGATTATGAGTATTAATATTAAAAATCAATTGCCAATCCTAACTCAAGGGTTCTCGATTAATTTGAGGTTGTTTCTTAAATATTTTTTATCTAATTTTCTTAATGTAATGAAGGCAATATTTGCTAAAAATAATTATTTTTTTACAATTTTGTGTTGAAATAAAATTGGATATTAATTTAAGCAAAATTGGGTAATGCCTCAAAATAATTCACAAAAATTTGCATGAAGCATACACTTTATGTGTCTGAGAACTTATTTCACAAATGTGTGTCTGCTCATTTTTTAAGAAAAGTTCTCAATGCTCCCAGTTTTGTTGCCATGCAGTGTTACCATATTTATTTAGAGGAATTTCTTAATTTTATTTATTATAAAAATTAAAATGATTCATAATGTATTTGATATTGTTAAATAAAAAGATGGTTGTAACAAAATAAATTTGAAAAGTATAAATTAACATAGAAATATAAAATCAATAGAATTTATAAAGGAAAGTAAATAAGATAACAATAATTATAAATAGTAAGAATAGATTGACATATGTCTGTAACTCTTTTTTTCTTCTACATAATGCAGTTTCTTAGTTAATTTTAGCTATGTTGCTTTAGGTGGTAGATACTTTTTCACGTAACTAATTATATTCTGTAAGAAGGCTTTCATATTCATTTTTAAGTTGCTCTTTTTAGCGTCCTTTGACAAATTTATATGCTACTTCTTAGGTAATCCATGCTTATCTTTTGTTTACAATTTAATCACTTTTGATTAGGTTTTCAAATTCCAATCTCTTTTTAGATAATTATTAGTCTAATTTTTCACGTTATGCTAATAGTTATTAATTTTCTTTCTTTTTTTATTCAATTTGGAAGTTTTTGGTTTCATCAGATTATTTAATTGACATTTACTAACAAATAGTGTCAAGCATTTTCTCAGTTTTATTGATTTCTTTTTTAAGATCATCTTGCTACTTTTTGTAATCTGAAATCTTTTATTTTTTTGCTTCTTATTCATCTCTAACTTATCTTACATAATCCTTATTAGTCTTTAAATAAAGATTTGCTCCTTCAATGCTTTTATAAAAATCGTCTTTTGTTTTTTCAACAGTTTGGCAAATCTAGCTAACATGATTATCTAAATCTTCTTTTGTAGTATTAAATTCTTTCTCTAATTAGATAAATTGTTAATCTATGAGTTACAAGTTAGATTTAATTCCATCAAGCTTATATGAAGTATGCTCATCTAAAATTTTAATTATCTATTAGTCTTTCTCTTCAATTTGCTTTCTTTAATCTTCAATTTTTGTAGAGAATTCTTTGAATTCTTTCAAATTCTATTGCTATCTATTGAATATCTTTTGATAAATATTATAAAGATGGAAGTAGAAATCTCCATCAAGCTTCATATCAGCCTTATCAAGATCTTCAATATCAATCAAAAGCTACTCTTTAATCTATTTATCTTCATTCTCTTTGAAGAAAACCTAAGAAATGTATTCTTTTATTTACTTGATTTCCTCATCAGGCTAAATTTAGTATTTAAAAAAATTAAATTCAAATAGCTTAAAACTATTTCATTAAATCCAACAAAATAATCTTCAATCAATTTACTGTAAGTTCTTTAGTATCGCTCATCTTCAGCGTTTTACTTTTGCTGCTTTACCTATAAATTTATAAATATCTAAATCTAATTTTGCAGATTTAATTTACTTAATAACTTAGTTTGAATTAAATTAACTAAATTTTTACAATCTAAATTAAAATTATATTTGAGCATCTATTTATTAATTTTTCAGTATCTTACAATAAAATTTATCCTGCTCCTAAATTCTATTTTACAAGCTAGCTAACAACAATTGAATCAAAATTGCAAAGAAACCAAAAATTTAATTTAAAATTATTTAATGAAATATTTATTTTTTTCTTTAAAATCATTTCAAAAGAACTTAATATGATTTAATCTAAATTTACTTTCTTTTTAATAGTGGAATCAGACTAATTTCCTCCAAAAAAAAATGTCTTTTGAAAAATGTGTTTTATAAACTTCTTCTAAAATATTATGAATTTTTTGATAATCTTTAGTATCTTAATTTTTATTTATTCTTTACATTTATTTTTTTTCTAAAAAAATTTATCTTTGAAATATTTAAAAAAGAAAACAAAACTAGGAATAATTATTTTATTACTCAATCAGAAGAATTATTTTACATTTATTTTAATTAGAATAATTAATTATTGCTCTTCTTTTAAAATATGATAGATAAATTTTTAATATGATTTAATATTTTACTTAATTTTAATGGATTATTTTTGTTTTTGAGTTTTTTTTCATTAAAAAAAACGTTTAAATTAATAGAATTAATATTTTAAAAAGAAAACATTTTTTTTTTAAATCAATAAAATTAATTTAAATGAATTTTTTTTTTTTTGAAGGGAACAAAGTTTTGAAAAGAATGTTTATTTTTTAATTTTTATAATAAATTAAAATTCCTATATACTATATAGATTTATAAAATTAATTTTAATTTTAAAAACAAACAAAATTTTTTCAAATATTCACAACTTAGTTAAATTTTTAGAAACATTCTATTTAAGTTAGATATTGTTGGGGTCAAAAATAATGAATTTTGTGATGTCATAGTATGTCATATGTGGAAATTTATTAAAATAGGTTCAAAATTTTATGAGATTTTCAAAGATGTAGACTTATCAAACAAAATTAAGATGTATTATTTATTATTCTTCACATTCAATTTTTTAAAACTTGCTAAATTAATTAATGAATAAACATGACAATTGAAAAAAATAAGTCAAATAATTATTATTCGGAATATATAAATTTAATTAGTGAAAAAAATATTTATAATTTAGAAAAGTTTAAAAAAAAAAATTAAACTAATTTTTCATATCATATATTAATTAATTAATTCATATTCAAAATCATATCTTAACATATTAAAAAAAATAAACAATGATAGAAAATATAAAATATTTTAGAAATCTAACTAATGTACTTCAATTTCTTTTGAGATATAAATATATTTTTATTTTTATCCATTTAAAGTTATTAAGCTCTAATTTAACTTCTTACATAAGTCTTGATATTAATCTAAGGTAAAATTTTAACCTTTCTTTAAAACAATAAAATCTTAAAATTTTATTTTTTAGCCTCATGTAAAAATAGTGTTTCAATTTAATTACTCATTATTTAAAAATTTCAACATTACTTTAGAAGTTAGATTAAAGTAACTGATATAGTGATCAGTTTAAGCTAGTTTACTTACCAAACTCGCTCATTAGTTTTTTTTAATTATTGTTTTCAGATTTAATACAAATTTTTAGATTTCTCTCATTCTTTTCAAATTTAATTCTTCTAATTTTTTAAAAGAGAGAATAATATTGGCGAAGTTGGGGCATAAGGATTAGCATCTGGCTTAGCAAAATGCTTTAATCTCTAAACTTTGACTCTTTACCTTACGTAAAAATAGAGTTTCAATACTAATTAAGCAAACATTTTTAAGTGAATGAATAAAACAAGCAAAGAATGAATTTTGTGTGACTCACTG
>JH720391.1:118100-167464 GCA_000231825.2 Tetrahymena elliotti 4EA
AATGAATTTTGAGTGACTCACTGTACATGTGGGTTGGTTTACTGATATTTATCTTACTTATTCATTCATTCATTTTCATTAGTTTTTTTCAGATTGAATACAAATTTTTAGATTTCTCTCATTCTTTTCAAATTTAATTCTTCTAATTTTTTAAAAGGGGGAATAATATTGGCGAAGTTGGGGCATAAGGATTAGCATCTGGCTTAGCAAAATGCTAGAATCTCTAAACTTTAGATCTTGATCTTTCGTAAAAATAGAGTTTCAATACTAATTAAGCAAACATTATTAAGTGATGAATAAAACATACAAAGAATGAATTTTGAGTGACTCACTGAACATGTGGGCTAGTTTACTGATATTTATCTTACTTATTCATTCATTTTCATTAGTTTTTTTCAGATTGAATACAAATTTTTAGATTTCTCTCATTCTTTTCAAATTTAATTCTTCTAATTTTTTAAAAGTTAGAATCAAATTAGCAAATCTATAGGAGAAAGATTAGGACATAAGCTCAGAAAAGCAAAAAGATTAGTTAAATTATTCAAATTCAAATTTTGAATGAAATAACAGATACAGCATATTTTTAAATAATCTAATAATTATCAGAGATAGAATAATTAATTTCTAATTATCATAAAATTATAAATAAATAATCTTGTCTTTTGTTTTGATGCTATCCTTATTTATCTATCTTCTTAGCCAAATTTCTATTTTAAATTTAATTAGATTTATAACTATTTTTATTCAATTTAGAATAGATTATTATTAATTTTTTGTTTAATAATATTCTACATTGTATAAAGCATTTTATGACTTAAGGGTCACTAATATCGAATTTGAAAAAACCTTTATTTTAATGAGTCTAATTTTTAAAAAAACCTTAAATTTTGTAAATAAGTACAATACTCTCCTTGTTCTTTTTTATTCTAATTATTTTAACTCGCAAAAATAATATATTAAAAATTATCGATATCAAAACGAAATAATAAATTAGAATATTCAAAGAAAAAAAGAAGATAAAAAAATAAAGAAAGGAAGAAATTTGAAAAAAGTATTTTCTTGAAAATAATAATAGATATAAGAAATGGATCAATTTGAATAGATAATTGATGTCATAGACTAAAATGAAATATTTATATTAAAAAACTATAATAGGCTATTCAAGAATCATAGAAAAAGATTAGATATATTAATTATCGATGGTACTGAAAGAAAATAAATGCTTGAATGCTTGATATGTACATCAGAAAATCAACTAAAATTTATACCACTCATTTAAATTCTTGATAGTGATGACTCAGCAATAATTAAAGGATGGCCTATTTCTGGTGATTAAGAGATCTTTAATAAGTTTAAGGAAATCCCATCAAAATATAGTTTCAAAAAATAAATAATTACAGAAATAGAAAACTTTTACAATAGCTTAAGAAAAGAAATTAATAGACTTATTGATGTAAAAGAGAGTAAATCACTAGATAATATTGAAAAAATGTTTGATAGCTTAGAATATCCTATTAATGTTTATAATAGAATTTCTAAAAAGTAAGAGTTAAAAGAAATAATCATCAATTTACAGAAAGATTCTGAAAAATAAAATGAAATGTTTACTCAAAATATTTAGGAAGCTCTTTAAAATTAAAGCACTCTTAAAAAATAAATTTTAGACTCAATAGAAAATATGAACAATCATAAAAGGAATCATACAATTAAATTAAACAAGACACTATTGACCTAATTAATTAAATGAGTGATTTTTCTTAGACCATTTCTTAATCTAGAGAAGAAATAAAAATAAGTTCACTTTAAGATTTAGATAAAATATTTAATTTCAAAATTATAAATATTGATTTAGTCAGAAATTAAATTGATTTTGAAAAAACTAAATAAATTAATTTAAAATGCTTTGTATAAATGCTAAAGAATAACTTAATTAAATCTTAATTTAAAGTAAAATTATATCGATGCCAAAGTAGTTTAATTTATTGCTTAGTCTTTAGAAAGAAATCAAAATATCTCAAACTTAGCTCTTAATTTAGACACAAACATATTAAAAAATTAAGGAGTAATTATCATTTCTTAAGCTTTATAAAACCTACAAAGATTAATGTATCTAAATTTAAATGTCTGTAATAACATAATATTAAAGAAGACGAATTACATAAGTTATTAATAAATTTTAAAATAAAAAAAAACTAAAATTACTTTTAGGCTTTCGAGATAATAATATTTTTGATGAAAGAATCAAATATCTAACATATGCTAGAGAATATTTAGATACATTTTCAGAAAGTACAAATTTCTTTTTGATTCTTGGTAAGGAAAACAATTTAGATGATAAATTCAATTCGATATCATTGGATTTGTCAAAAGAGCAGATTTCTTAAGGCTAAGTTTAGAATTTTCTCAGAATAGTATTCATGTTGATGAAATTTAATCAGTTATGAAAGTGTTAGAACAATTTTAAGATTTAACTGATTTAACTCTTAATTTTACTAATAATAATATCTAAAATTAATGAGCTGAAGAAATTGCTTAAGGTTTAAAATAAATAAAATTTAAGCACTTATTTTGTATCGAACAAACACCAATATTACAGAAGAAGGAGCTAATTCAATTGCATTAGTTTATAATAATGTTAAAATATAACATCATTAGAATTATATCTTAGTTATAATAAAATTTAAGATTAAGGATTAAATTATATTTCATAGGCTTTATTTAGTAAAAATAATTTAATTCACTTATCTTTAAGATTGTTTTCTATTTAAATATCATCAGAAGGACTTAAATGTTATTATGTTTGAATGGACTTTAGAGTATAAATGAATTATAACTTTATCTCTCTCAAAATAAAATTGATATTTAAGCAACACATTAAATGGCATAAACTTTGATAAACAGGTAAAATATTACTAAACTTTTACTTTAATTAAACTAAACAAACATTAGTGAAAAAGAAATTATGCTTATTATGTTAGTACTTTAAGACTGTTTAGCAATCTATTACTGATCTTTACTAACAAATTAAAATGAAAGTTCCTAATTATAATTTAGATTTTGAAGATTAGGTCTAAATTGAACCCAACATTAATTGAAATAAAAAAATATCATAATGAGTTTCTAAAATACTAAATAATTTATTTATTCATGAAATAAAATATTTTTTTTTCATTCAGTATTTAGAATGTAAGATTGCATATATTGTCGAATTTATTTTATTCTTTTATGTAAATTCTTTGGATAAATTTTTTTAAACAGACACTCTAAAATATTTAAATAGAAAGATTATGAAACAAAGAAAATAAAATAATAATAGAATAAATATGTAATAAATGTTTTATGTTGAATTGAAGAAATTCTTATTTTATGTAAGTAGATACTTGTTTGTGTTTGTTATGGATAGCATTAATATTTATAATAATATTTTTCATAGATTTTTTTGTTATTGGTTAAATAAAATATCATATTTGTAATGATTTATGTTTTCGTTTCCCTCAAGGAAATGTTAAATGGAGCAAAATTACTTTTGTTCAAATTGTTTTTTTGATTGGCAAATTGTAGGAGAAAGTAAGTTAACTGAGTTAGTAATCTTTTAATTTTGAATAATATTTTTGTTAGCAAGGTTAGGGTGGTCAAATAATAATTTTTAATGGTGGTAATGTTGTTTTTGCTAGCTTAAATTTGGACTGAAGAAGGAAGTTACTTTCTTTCTTTAAGTGAAGCCTCCTAGACCATATGTTTTACTTGGATGAACAAATAATAATTAGCCACAATTATTAGGAGAAGCTTAGATACATAAATTATTTGAATCAGATTTACTTTAGTTGATACTGGCTTAGCCTTCTGATTCATTCATTAGTAAAGGCATAATCTTTTATTTTTTCTTTAAGCTTTTAGATTCGTTATTCTTTTTAAAGAGCTAAGAATATTGTTTATTTTTACACACTGTCTTTTGAGAAGATTGCTCTTCATGAGGAGAGCTTTTTGGAGCTTACGATAGAGAACGACGATGATTAGCACTTTAAGGATGTAGGATGGGGCTATTTTAGTTTTGCAAAGAAGAATTTTAATTGGTTTTAATTTGATTAAAATCAGTAAGACTTCTTAGTGTTAAACTTTGCATAGATGGTTTGCTGTTTTAAGGGAAATTTAAATCTGTAATGGCAAGATTCATCTAAATTTTTTTATCAAAAAGCTTGTTGTGGGTTGAATTAAATTTTTTGAGAGTTTCATTCATAAAATTAGTTTGTTCTTAGTTGTTATTAGTTGATACATTTAAAAAACTTTTTTAAGAGTTGCGGGCTGATTATGGAAATATTTAAAGGACTTCATCTGGTTCTTAGTATTATTGATTGATGTATGTTTATGGAATTAGATAGTTTATGTTATCTACATTGACTTAAGACCTCTCTGGATTATATAATTCACTTGCTTAGTTGTTAATACTAGAATTTGTGTTGTTTGATTTCAATAAAGCATTTTAAAAGGGAGATTAGTTAGTATTTTTAGTAGTAGAAGTAGATGGGGATTGATATACGTTAATATTTATTTTATCTGAACAATTTAAGAAAGATGTAGATCTGAAAGTAGTTAAGCTAGATGATGGTTAGCAAGCAGAAAACACTGATATTTTTTTACCAAGATAAGTAGAAGAAGAAGAAGAAAAAGTTTTATGAGGATCAGATATTTATTTAGGAGTCATAAAAGTATGATGTTCTTCAATAGATTCACATCTTGGCTTTTATGATGAAGAATTAATAAATTCATTTACTGGTTTTGGATTAATTTGGATTGATTGAATTATCATAGATCCTCTTTGTTCTCTATGATTGTAAACACTATGCAATTTATGTTATTGATAATTTTTCTTTTACTCCTATTCAGAAAGCAATGCATTGTGAGCTAAACTGTCGACAGACATTCTTTTGCTTAATGGCAACCTAAAAAGTCTATTTTAAAATTAAGTGTTTATTGAGCTACTTTAAGGTCCTACGTTACTGCTATTGATCATAGAATTATTTTGTTATGATTAAGTTAAGCTTTACATAGCACTATTATTTTAAATAGGGGTAGGAAAAAATTAAAATTGTTAATTTTTAGATGGAGACTAACTCTTTTATGGTGAGGAGGGATTTTTAGAAGGAGATAAAGGATGTTTGCATGGAGAGGGAGGATTTTTAAAAGGGGAGGAAACTGATGACTGACTCTTTTAAGGAGAAGAAGGTTGTTGTTGTTATTGATTGAAAAAAGATGATAGTTATGGAGTTTATTTATTATTTCCAGAAGAATTAGATTGAGGGGTTAGCATTGATGAAGAACTGATGTATTTTAGAGAGATTTTTTTCGCGAGAGCATTATCGGCTAGTTCTTAAGGTATAAAATGCTAAGGCTTTCTAGCCCTTAGCTTCTCTTATTCTTTAATAATATTGTTCTTAGTTTACTCAAACTCCTCTTTTGATATAAATTAGAAGTGTTAAATTTCACCAATTTCCTGATTATTATTTGCTTAATTGTAGGATTTTTATTAAGAAGCAGATTTGGGTTTTATTGAATTAAGATTAAGTGGGCCCATTGAATCAATTCTGAATAATGATTCAATTTCACTTTCATTTTAATTGCTGATATGCCCGGTATTAGAAGCTGATTAGTTCTTTTGCAAAGCTAATTATTCATTTAAATTCGTCAGGGTGCTTTTGCTGTCATACTCATTCAAATTTGGGATACTTAACTGGCTTCCTTTATTCAAATCCAAATTTGGTTGAGATTGTGCTTGCTTTTTTTGGAAATTTTCTTCTAAATACTAGTTAAATTTTCTTTAGATTTACAGCTTATTCATGAGCTTTCTCAGATTCTTTGCTTTAGAGAGTTAGTTTTAATTTTAGAATTATGAACCATGAGCAAATTCGCTAAACATTTTTAGCTCAGTGCTGAAAGGACTATTTGCATCATTTTAATCAAATATATTTTAACAATGAATTGCTCGCTTTGAGTAATATTCTGACTTTTAAAAGCCTTTTATAGCAAATTCTTTTAAAGCAGGTTTGTATTCATCCTCTTCGAGAAGTTACAATTTTAATCTATAGACAGTAGTTCCATTTCCTATACAAATAGCACTAAAATAATTTTTCTCATTAATCAAAGAAGATTCAGTTCCTTTTCTATTCTCAAAGCCAAAAAATTCACCCTCTCCAATAATACCTAAACTGATTCCTTTAGAACTTTTAAATGCTACAGAACCTGATTTAATTAAATAAATATATTAACGTTCTGTTCCTTCCTTAAATATAATTTAATTTAGGTGAAGAGTGTGCTCGAATGCCTCAAATAGATAACTCAAGTCTAATATTTGCTTTTTAGACAAATTTTCTAAATATTTTTCCAAGTTTTTTAAAATGAAGTTCAGCTTGTAAAGCTAATGTTAGAAAATAGTTAAATAATCACTTCCTCTCATATAAAGTAAATGCAAATCTTCCTCAGCAAAAACTGAAGCAGTTCTTAGCTTTCTTGAAATAGTAGCTACTTCACCAAAACTTTGACCTTCCTTTAGCTCATTAACTTATTTATAGAAGCCAAAAATTTTGTGTTTAGGATGAAAATATTTATTAAAAATCTTTTAGTTTGAAGGGTGACCTTCTTTGAGTTTTTTATAGAATTTTTCATGCTCATACTTCTCTAAATACTTAATAATTTTTTATCTTGCTCTTTAATAATGTATAGTAGCTATATCTCTTTCTTTGGAACTAAGAGATTAATTATCCATTTATTCTCCCCAATGTTTTCTTAATTGATAATTCTATTCTTACTTGAAAATCTCTTTGCTAGGACGAGGTACATGAATGCTTACCTGAATTTATTTAAATTTAAAATATTAATTAAATCTTAGCCAAATTTTAATTTTACAATGAAAAAAAAAGTCAAAATTTGTATTTTCGCTATTAAATTTGTGGTTCTTGTAAATCCTTAATTATTTTTAAAAATTTGCATCCAGCACGAATTTTATCTACTTACAATTCTCATAATGGTAAATTTAAAAAAGATAGTTAGTAAATTTGGCAAGGAGTAAATTAAAAGACAAACATTTATTTTCAGAAAACAATTTTGCATGATAATTTGAATGCGTTAAATAGCTGTTATATTTATTTCTTTCTATAAATTTCAATTAATTGAATAGCAAATATTTATAATTGTAACAATATAATTTAGTTGAATAAAACAAATATTACTTTCCCTTTAGCTATAAAATAGAACTTTTCACCAATATCTCCATAATGAAATAAGAATTTCCCTTTTGGGACAAATTCGTAATGAAGATACTAAGCGCATTGCTTTAATAAATCAGAATATCCTTCTTCCCCTTTAATTTATTAAATATGATCAAATCTCTCTAATTCATTTACTACTAAAGCCAAATCTTAATCATTATTTAGGTGAGAATGACTTTTTATGATATGTATAGTTTTCATACAAGAATCTTATTCTTAAGGAGATTCTATATCTTCTATAATATCCTAAGTTTCATCGTGGAATTCCGATTCTTGCTCAGGCGATTAATCCTCTTCCTGTTAAAGATCATCTACATTGCCATCCTCATCAATTAAGATTAAGCTATCTTGATCTTACATTATTACTCCTTATCAAATTTGTGTTTGTATTAATAATTGTTTGTAAAAAAATTAATTAATTAATTATTATAGTGCGTTAAATTTAATAACTGGATATATCTTTAACTTTTTACAAGCTTCAGTGAGGTTTGATTTTTCTAAATAAGAATTATACTTAGAAAAGAAATTGAGTTCATCCTAAATTTAATTATTTGCTTTTTAAAGAAAACACTCAAAAACTATAAATTCATGATTACCAAATAGATAATTTTAAAGTCTAAAAAGAATCTGAGTGCTCCCTTTTTTGATTATTTTTCATTAAGAAAAAATATGTAAATAAAAATTTTTATAGCTTAAAAAAAACACTCAAAATTAAAAGAAACATAAAAAATTATTTTACTTTTTTTTTGTTTTCAAATAATTAAATGAAAAATGGTATTATGATAAAAAATATGTTTGACTCCTTAAACCTTCAACACTTTAACATTTTTTATTTCTTTCATCTTTCTATAGAGGTATAGATCAAATTATACTTTATCATTTCTCTACCTGAATTTATTTTTTATGCTTGAATTCTATTAGATTAATTTAGATAAAATCCAATTCAATGAGTAACTTTCGAACAAAATCACCAAAGAGCAATATAAAAGAATTTATCAAATTTTAGTGTAAATTTAATTTATTTATCCAATTTTTATCTTTACTAAACAAAATTACAGTTAGATTTTTCACAACAAATACAAATCATTTTAAGTTCAAAAATGAAAAACACTCTTCATATTATTATATTTACTAAGCATAATAATTTTTTAAGAATTTTTTTACTTTTAAGCTGAAGAATGAAGAAGATTTCTGTGTAAATTTTATAAATTGAATCATTACTAAACATGACTTTTTAAAAATTTTTAACAACAAATGCAAAATTAAAGTTCAAAAATGAAAATGATTCTTTGTAAATTTATCAAATTGTAATCTTTAATAATATACAAATATAATTTTAATTTTACAACAATTACAAATTATTTTAAGCTTTAATAATTAAACCTCAAACTCTCTCAATAAATTTCTTTATTTCCTTTTTGTTAAAGATCAAATATTATTAATATTAGTTTTTGCTCTAAAAATAATGATAAAAAATTACATCCTCTCCAAATAATTTAACATATTTATTGTATAAAGCTATTGATATGTAAGCATCCAAGGCACCATAATGAATTTGTGCTTCTCTTAAAGGTCTTTATGACCAATTAGAAGTCTGTTCGCCTTTACAAAGAGCTTTACCTAAATATGATTTAAAAATAAAAATAAATTAAATTGTTAATTTATAGAAATAATGAATTAAAAAATAATTGAAGCTAAATTATACCTAACTAGAATTTAGCTATAAAGGAAAGAGAGCTCTATTTTTATTCTGGGTTCTTAGATTTATGGATTTTTGCTAAATCTAAACTACCTTTAAAATTCTTAATAGACAATATTTTAATTTAAGTTTAAATTTAAATTCAATTTACGAGTAAGCCATTAAAAGCCTAAGCTACCATACTAATATCTCCTGAAATAGTATGTCCAATCTAAATTTTATATTAACATTTAGATTTAAAAAATGATTCAATTGATAAAATAAAAGGATAATATCATCTATGAAATAATCAAGTATTTTTAAAAAGAATTGGTTTACTTTCAATATGTCAGGGTTTTGGAAAATATTTTATTGTAATATCTGATATTCTTTTTCATTTTTAAGAGCAGTAGGATCAAATAAAAAGCAATAATCTTATGTTGCAAGTTGTAATAAAGCAAGAGATTAAGAATTGTTATCTAATTTTGTTATACAAGGCTTAAATTCACCATCTAAACCTATCTATTAAGCACTTTCTAATTCTTTCTTAGCAAATTCAAAATCTTTACTGTTAACATCATTAATGAAAAATACTTTATCCCTTGTAATTCCAAAGTCTGAAGAAAGATTTAAATGTGTTCCTTTAGGTTCCTAACCAATATTTTCAGATTAAGGGCCTTTTTTTAATTATTTTGTTTATTTATGTAAACAATAAAATCTACAAATATTTTATATTTCTAAAAATTTATTGGTATTTTTTATCCATTAATTTGTTTAATTCAATCATTTCAAGACATATTTTTTATTGTAACTTGTTAAGAGTTATTCAAATTTTTTTTATATACCAAATTCCTCCACAGAGATTACAAATATGTTCAATTTTAAAAATTAGGGCAAAGATAGGGGGGAATTTTTTAAAAAACAAATAATCAAAAGTATAGAAAAACTACACATTATCAATTTTATCAAAATGTGGTGAAAGTAAATTTAAGTGAGAATAATTGAGAATTTACAATATATTATTAAAGTGATTGTTGTCTTTTGGAAATAGATTATTGAAATGAAATAAAAATTAAATTTTACTGAAGTTATCCATAATGTAGAGTTTGTTTGGCAATATTTCAAATTTTATGGAAGGATCATTTAGGAGTTCTAAAGATTCCTTTTTATGAACATACTTAATAATATCTTCATGTGATTTTAAAATTGAGTATGCTTCATTATATTTATTATTGAATAATAGATCTTCTACTGCATAACCTAGAATATCTTTTTATTCTTTGAAGAGCTCGGCGACAAATTCCCAACTAAAAGTTCTCAAATTATATCTCAAACTCATTTTCTTCAATCTGATTTCAACTTCAGGGAAATGATTAGGATCCAATTTAAATTATTTAATTAAATCAGCAGCTCTACTTGCATCTTTATTATTAGTTAATGCATGAATTATTGAAGGAGCTAATTCACTAACAAAATTAGAAAAAATGGAAACTATTTTGACAGCTTCTTAATATTTCTATTCAGCTATTAAATTTTTGACTTCTTAGCTTACACTATTATAATAATTAAGTAGATTAATTTATTCAAATATTACTAAAACTTTAAAAATAAAACATACTCATCTTTCTTTATTTAATGGACTAAATCAAATATATTTAAGAATGCGTTTAATGAATCTGTATGTACAAACCTCCATGATTAAGCCATTTCCTCAATATAATTTTAATTATCAGGTATTTTAACAGAATTTTGCTCTATGAGACAGAAATAACTCTTGTAAATAATTGAATTTGCTTGCATAGCTGAGAGAGATTTTAAAATAGAAAACATTCTCAATAAGGATTTTTCGAGCAAACCTTTATTTTCTTCTTTGTTGAAGTAGTGATCGAAAATATCAAACAAGTTCTATTTATTATTTATTAACAAAATGATTAACAAATGCAAAAAATAAACAAACTATCTATTTTACAATAAGAGTAGGTCTCTATTCTTTTATAAATGTTTTTATATAAACAACTGCTTCTTATTGTTCTTTCTCTACTTCGCTGTTAACTACTCATTCATTAAAAAATAATTAGAAATTCTATTCATGTCTATCTTAAACTAACTAAAAAAGGACCAAAAGATTTACAAAGTTTATCTATTTTGGAATAATCTGCAAGATTGATGAATTTCTAATCCACTTTATGAGGTAATATTTTAATTCCGAAACTATTTTCGTCCTATTCGCTTGTTTAGCCAAGATTATTTTATTATTAATCTTATTCCTAAGTGTTTTTTTTATTTTTTTTGTTATATTTAGTCTTCTTATTATCTTTGTTTTATTTTTATTCTTCAAGCTTAGTTTCCATTTGCTAATCTTATCTGCTCTCTGCCATTTTTTAATGAGAAATGAATCAATTTAGTTTTATTTTTACCGGATTTATCTACTTTTTTGCTTTATTTCAATTATCTTATTTTTTACAGATTATACGAACTTTTAAAAGATTCTCAAAAATTAAATCAAGTAAATGTTGGCTTGGGATGATCAGATTTCAGATTATTAAAAAATAATTGTTATTTGCCACCAATTAAAACCAGAAAATTGCTTAAAACAAAAAAACACAATGTTTTATAAAAATTCATAAATTTATCTTCAAATTGGTAAAATAATTTTTCTTAAAATGGGTATTTCTTTGAAGAAACTTTATAATATGTTTAGAACTTGCTTAATGCTTAAAACAAGAAGTTTAGGTGTTAATTAGAACATATGTCTAATTCTTATAACTAATTCTTTGGTTTTGACATTGCTTTTATTAAAAAGTTGAAGCGTCTATCTCTCTAGAAATATATTATTGATAATAATTAATTATAACTTCTTACAGACTGTTTAGATATTATCTTCTAGAATACAAAATATAAATTTAGAATTATGAATAATAGATTATTTGGTAGTTGCATTAAGTAGCTTAGTGAGATAAAAAAGTATAATACAAGTTATAAATAAAATAGATGGTACATACAATCAATAAGATTAATAGTGTTAAAATAGATTGTTGAAACATAAGTTTAAATTTGAAAACATTCAATTAGAGCTGTCGGCTTAGTAGAATGACTCAGAATTGGAGAGAATACGATTAATTGTTACACTGAATAGCTTTTTATCTTTAGAGATTTCTTTTAGTGTAGAGATGCTGCTAAGAAGTTCTATATTATTATATATAATTAATAATTAAATTAAAGTTATTTAAATTAATTTACGTTTTTGGGCAAGGGCTAATTTTTGATCTTTTTCAATAACTCCTTAGAGTTCAATTAAATCTTAGAAAACATTTGACTATTATTATTTATTTGTTAATAAAAATAGTTGAAAATATTGATAGATTATTTAAATAATTAAGAATTTACCATAAAATCAGAAATAATTTCAAGAGAGTAAGATTATGAAAACATTTCTTAGTATTCAGAAATGTTGTTGTAGACTAACATTGTGTTAGTTAAATTCTAAATTGAATAAATAACCATATCAATTAAAAACAATAATTCTTAATATGCTTGGAAGTACTAGTATAAAACAGAGAAATTTTTCAAGAAATATCCTATCTTGTAAATGAATTATTTAGGAGTGTTTTGAGTGACTTCTAATCTATTTTCAAAAATTCCAAAATTGTTCATTTTAAAGTTGCTAAAACGCTCTTTAAGTGATTGGCTGTGTCTAAGAAAAACGTTCCAAATCTATTTTTATTATTTTTATTTATTATTCTGTGCTTTTGAATAGTTAAAATTTACTTATATTTTTTATCCTTCAATGCTGATGTTTCTCAAAATGTTTACTCTTTGCTTATTATTAAAGTTAGATTACCAGAATTTTAATGCTTTTAGCTATATTTTAAGATAAAAAATTTAATAAATATTGAAAGACTGTTTTTGTTTAAATTACTTCTAAGTAATCATCATCTAATTTTTGATCAGCAAAGACAAAATAGAAATGTTAAATTTAGTGGGTTTCATGGATTTCAGAAAGGAAATTCCAAATGTATTAAGAATTTAAACTAATGATCAACTCTGAACATAACTTGAAGAGGAAAGCTTAGGATAAGGTGACAGCATAGATCATGATAAGACTTTTAGTAGCTCCCAATTGATTTTCATACTTAGAAGAGAAGAGATTAGCAACTTTTTCTCCATTTAAAAATATTCCAAGATAAGCAATCAAAATAGGAAGTAAAGAAATTTGAATCAAATCAATAATATTGGTAAAAATGTCAGAGAAGACAGAGCAAACAATTGTTCTAATTTACTTATTCACATTTTAAATTTGATTTTTCTCAATATAATTTCCATTAATGTAAAAGAAAAGAGAGCAAATAGTGCTTAAAGCCATTAAGTAATACTCCTTGAAATTATATCTATTTATTAAAAATCAACATTTATTTTGTTACAAACACATCAAAAAGAAATGAATAAGAATTATTTAAATATTTACTTGATTTCCATATGCAAACTTTAGTAAAAGTAGACATTTATTACTTCGTTTATGCAATATTAAATAGCTAAGGTATCAACACAAAATCCAATTATTGTAAATATTATGAAGTTAGAATTTATTTAGGCTTTATCTATTTTTTTTATTCAAAAAATTTAAATTTTCTTAAATTCTAAATAAAATGAAATGCTTTTAAGAATTTTTCAACAAAGCCTTAAGCTGGATTTTCAAGATTATAATAGAAAAATAATAATTTTTTACATCTAAACATGAAGCTTTTGGATGCAACTGATAGTAAAAGAGCTCCAATATATTTGAATTATGAGAATGCAGAGAACTAAGTATTTAAAAGTAAACAGTTGATTCTGTAGATGACATAAGCTATAATCAAAGTGATGACAGTGATTAGTATATTTATCATACTTTTTTGAGAAAGAATAAATGTTTGTCCTTCTTTGAGCAGAGCATCATTTTATTAATTTTGTAGGAATCCTTATTCTTTCATAGTAGAAATTAATCTTTGGTTTTAGTGCAATTCTTAGTTTTATATATGCTTAAGAAGCTTATTTTCGTTTGCTTGGTTTTATTGATTAATTTATGCTGAACTATTAATGCCTAAGTTTAGTATATTATTAGCAGGATTTGAAAGTGACTTTGATGCTAAATATTATTAATTCACTTATTAAGATAAACTTTGTCCTTGTATATTAGCTTTTTCCTATTATCTTCCATATTATTAATTTGCTGCTGCAGAACCAAATTAATTATTGTTATTCACTTTTAAAATAGTATTAATAGCTCTATCCTAATTATCTGCTGCTTAATTTTAATATGCATTTGGATAAAGAGATTGAGAGGTCAATTAATTGCCTCTATTATTCATTTAATAATTATCAAATCCAAAACTATTTTAAAGCTAAACGCCATCATACATACGATTATCCGCAAAATAACGCTAAGGGTTATTGTTAATGATAGTTTTCTTCAATGTACTGTTATTCAAACTTGTGTTAAAAATATCCTTCTAGTTATTCTAATCAAAGATACTGCTTTCATTCAAATTTCTACCGACTTGAGGAGTAGAAGTGAAACTTTAATTATTCCATTTTTATGTAGCTGCTGTTGACTATAAATGTGTTTAATATGAAGCAGCAGATAGAAGATTTTTAGAAAATCTATTCTTCACTGCACTTGGAGTTTATGCATTTAAAAAGCTACTCATCTTACTTTCAAAATATCTTAATTTAATAAAATTGATAAATCTTTTTAAATTTATTTATTTATTTGCTTATTTGTTTGTTTGTTTGTTGCCTGCTTGCTTGCTTGTTTTGATATTCCTTTCTTTTAATTTTTTTGGCTAGTTTTTTTTGTTATATGCTATTTCAATATACAAAAAAGAATGTAAATATAAATACAAAGCTAAAGAAAGTGAGCCAATCTTTAATTAGATTTTGCAGTTTAATATTTCTAGTTAGTTTTTAAAGATATTTAAACTATATCCTATCTATCTATCTTTCTTTCCTTTTTATTTTTATTTTGTTTCTCTGCTTTACAATTTTATTTTTAAGCTATTTCTATTGCTTTTTATAAATTATTTTGCTTTTATGTATGCCAAATTTTATTTGTATTATACAAGCATATCTATTAATTGATTCATTTAATTTATTTCGAATCTGATTATTATTTACTAATCATCATTCTAATATTTAGCCTTCCAAATTTTATTGGGAATCTTCAAATTTTTTCTTGAGTTAGTTAGTTATCTATATGTATCTAAAATTTTCATGTAGACATAAAATTTATATATAAAAAATTGAATTATTATGATTGCTGATTTAAATATTCTAGCTTAAGTTTAATTAAAATTAATATTATTTATAAAAGCAATCTTGTCTATTTACATAAAATCTACTTAATTTTACTCCCTAAATTACCAAAATTAAAACTTTTTTATTCTTCTCCAAATTTGTTCTATTTTTAAGGATTTGAAGTCAATTTAAAGTAAAAATTGCAATTAAAAAATATTTTTTATTCTTTTTAAATTTATGTGTCTATTATTAAAATTAATGAAAACCTAAGATAGTAGTTAAATGATGATAAGACACACAAAAAAAGAAAATATTTCTTAATACCATAATATGTTAATTGTTATTAAAAATAGTGAGCTAATTTAGCATAATTACATATAATGACCACAAAGACTCTAAATTAAAAATTTTTTAGTTTGATTTAATTATTAATTAATAAAATGTAATTGCTTTGAATTGATAGATAAATAATTTATATTATTAAAATTTATGAGTTCTATCATAAATATTAACTTAAATGGTTAAGTTATATCATATCTATAAAAGAAAATAGTACTGACTAAAATTTAGTATACTTTATTAATATTTAAATTTTTGATCTGAGCTTCGCATGATTTAGTATGATAAACACTAAGGTTATATTTAGTAAATAATTTAATAGCTTGAGTTAATTTATGCTAATATTTAATTTCGAAAAAGTAATATTTCCAAAGAAGAAATATTTTTTAGAGATGAAAGTATTATTTGGAGTAAGAAAATAACTTTTTTAAATTTTTTTATTTAAAATGAAAGAATTAATAAAGTTAAAAATATTTCATTTGAGTTGGATTATTAAATATCTTTAAAGTTAGTTATGAAAATTTTAAAAAGTTGTTGTTTGTCTTTTAAGCTTTCTTTGATTAAATTTGATATGTTTCAATAAAATTACATTATTTTTAAAAAAATATTTTTATAAATAAGAAAATCTTTTTTGTTAATATGACCTAAGCCAGATAGAAACAAACTCTTTTTTGGTAGTTTTGTTTGAAGTTAATTAAAATTTGATAAATTTTTATTAAAAATCTGAAATCATCTTTTGTAAAGAAGTAAATTATTTCATTTGTAAGCAAGATAAAATGTAAGTTACTAAGCAAAACTTCGAGCAAAGCTTTTAAACTTTTTCAGAGTTAGTAAATTCTCCAAAGGTAAATGATTATTCTTTCGAAAACTTAAGATTTAGCCATAGCATCATTAAGCAAATTGAGTTTAATTTATTGAAATCAGTATTTAAGATATTAGCTAAGGAGTTAAGATCTTAAAAAAGGAAATTTAAGGTGTCTAATGCAGATTTAAATAGAGCAAAATAAATAATAATTAAATATGGATTTAAAATCATTTCTTTTTTTTAAATTTAGACTGAATTCGTTTCTTATGACTTTGAAATGACAGGTATCAGGACTTCTGAAAAAGAATCATATAATGATATGCCATTTGAAAGATATGAAAAAGTAAAATATTTTTTAAAGAATATACCTCAAGCATATTGTTGTAACCTATCAATAAATAGTGTGCATAGGTAGGAAGAAAGTATGCTTTGATCTAGACAGGTCTTACAGTTTTCCATAAAGAAGAGAACTAATACACAGCTTATCCTTTTAATGCATATGTTATTAGAAGAAAGATTGAAAATACTTCTTACAAACCTGAAATAGTTTTAGAAAGTGGAGCAATTAGATTCAATGCAGAACATGGATTAGATTTCGATTTCTGGATTAAAAATGGTATTTATAAAAATAGATTTTGAATTATTTCTTGTTATAAAAATAACTATTTGTTTTATTTATTTTAGTAGACTCTTTAATGCTTTTAAAAAATAGGAATTTAATACATTGATAAGGAGTAATATGAACATTTATTATCTGAAGTTTAACAAAATAAAGATTTAAGTTTAGCTGAAAGAAATAATGCTATGAATTCAATTCAATAATCTTTAGGATTTACTAAATTCTTTGAACTTATTGGTAAAAGAAATGTCCCTATTGTTGGACATAATTGTTATATGGATTTGCTCTTTTTGCATAATTCATTCATAGGTCCTCTTCCTTAGTATTACTCAAAGAGATTTTCTGTAGAAGATGATGAAGAGTAAAAACAAAGTCCTGATGCATATGATGATGAATCATCCTAGCAATCATCAAATCAAACAAAAACTTACAAAGAAAGTATTTTCTCTAATTTTTAAAAGCTTTATGATTCCAAAGCAATTTCACTCTCATTCTTCAAAGAATTCATGTTGGAAGAAAAGAAAAGTACTTCTCTTGAAAACATAAAATTGTTTATCTACACAAATCTAGAGAAATATAGATTGACAGAAATTAAATTAGCAGAAGGACCTTATCAAATCTACAACTGGGATGAACCAAATAATTAATAAAAATTCCATGAAGCTGGTTTTGACTCTTATTTAACAGGTTGGATTTTCCTCTAATTGAGATAATTCTATATTCAATAGTTTAACAAGGCAGTATAAGATTTTGAAAAGACTTTCCTTAATGTAATTAACATTATGAACAATCGCTTTTTCTTGACATTTGGATAAGAAGATGAAATTTTATAGACCTAAGTAATTTATTTAATTGATTATCTTTATCATCTATCAAAAATATTAAAAATCAATAGATTTTGAATTGAATGTTTATTTATCTCATTTATTAAAAAAATATTAAAATCAATAGATTTTGAATGGAATCATTTCAGATGATATTTTCCACATTTTCACACATAATGGTCCTGTGGAAAATCATAAAGATGCATAACAAGAAAAGATGGAAAAACTTTAAAAATAAATCTAAGAATACTTTGAAACCTAATAGTATTCCCAGAGAATAAGAGTTAGTACCTAAAACTAGAATTTCATTTTCATAGAGCTAAGTCTTCAAAACAATAAAGATCAAGAGTAAATAAATAAATAATTTTAATTAAATAATCGTTCATTTCATTTTAAATTAGGGATGTTAATAACTTAAAGAAGAAATTTGAAAATGATTTACTATCAATTTAAAAAATGGCATAAGAATTAACTATCTAAGAATACTCACACTAGATTTTCCTACAGAAGAACAGCAAATAAAAGTTTAATAATGGAAAATCTAAAAACACTAAACAATTTCATAAAAAATGATCATTAAACTATTTTAAAAATTTGTTAATTTTAATTTTTTTTATGTATTTTTGTGTTTTAGTATTATTTTTAACTTGCTTTTAATGATTATTGACTCTTTAGGTACTCTTATCAAAATAAATATTCTAAATCAAAAGTCCCTTCTTTTTTAGAATTAAAATTTGACTATACCTTTTGATGTTGGACAATGACAAAAATCTCAAAAATTTTTTTCTTCAAACTTAATTTTAAGAAATTTAAAAATTCTACATAAAAATTTTAATTTTATCATAGAATTATTTCAAAAAATGATTTTATATTTTATTTAGCTTTTATAAATTTTTTTTTCTGAGCAAATTAATTTATAATGATTTTTACTTGTTAGAAATTCTAGAAAAATAAGAATATTGATCTGAAATTAAAAAATAAAGAAAGTTAATAGAAATTAATTATTTTTGAAAAAATAAAATGCTGCAAATCAGTTATCATATGTAATTCTTCAGACATTTTTTTTGATGTTTTTGAGCTTGCACTATTATGGGTATTATTTTCCATTTATATTGTCCATATAAAAGGCAGAGAATGAAAAAAATTAAAACAAAATTTAATAAAATATAAGAGTCTGCTTTTAATTTATAATAAACAAAATTAATTTCAATTAAAAATTTTCTTTTTGTTCTACATAAAATAGATATTATAAACCAAAATTCAATACAATATTATAAAAATTATTAAAATCAAAAACAATAAATTCAGTCCCACAAAAGAAAAAAATTGATTATCATAAAAAATAAAAAATGTAAGTAGCTTGTTGGATTACTTCAACTGCTCTTGATATTCTATCTGTAATCCCAGGCCCGGTAGGCACAGCATGTGGAGTAGGAGCTAAAGTAGCTGATGGTATTGGTATGTTAACAGGAGGAGCAGCTATTAAGTAAGTTATTAAACATGTTGCTAAGGAAGTTGCAAAAGAAGTTGCAGTGTAAATGGTTGGAGGAAAAATGGCTACAAAAGCCACTAAGCTTTATGAAGCTAAAAAGGGTGTTGAGATTGCTAAAACAGTAGGAAAGACAAAATAAATAGTGCAATAAGCTAAGACAAATGGTAAACTTTTAGATTACGGTGTAAGAGGGGCAGCTCACAAATTAGCTGATTTAACTGAGAAGTTAATAAAAAAAAGTTGAAGAAGAATTATGCATGAAGACAAATCAGTTATTATTAAAATAAATAAAAATGATATTATTAAAAGATAATTTTATTAATACCTAAATTTATTATTTTAATTATATTTTCTATTTGATTTGTATTGAAAGTATGCTTTTGCAATCGATAGAATTTAAAAAAGGGTCTATTCTGATTTAAACCCAAGTCAAGGGATTTAGAATTCCCAGTACTCACCCGTATACTAAAGAATTGATAGAGTGATAATGCTTAAATAATTAAAATTCTAAATCTATATTAAATGAATTTTTTTTATATCATTATTATTAATAATTTGATAAAATCTTAATTTAAGTGGGGAGGAGGAGCAGCAAAATAACAAACAATACTTAGTAAAATGGAAAAATATTTTATTAAGTAAATATGCTGGTACATTGTATCCTAAGTGCTCACTACCCTGGCTCTATTTATTATGGATTATTAAAGTTTTGTTGTGGTAGAAAGTATGCAGTATTAGTAAATCTTTTTAAAAATAGTATCAAATATACAGTATAAAATAAAACACTTTTATTAATTATTTTTATAAGAAAATTTATTTATCTTAATCAATTCTTAAAAATTATTAAGTCAAAATTTTTAGCAGCTTTTTGATTTATTTAATTAGTTATTTATAAGATTTTTATATTGTTGTTGTTGTTCTCCATTAGACTTATTTTTGACAAGAAAAAATGATAAATAAACCTCTAAGAATACTTCTAGGCATTTTGAAAAAGTAAGAGTTAATACCCAAAACTAAAATTTCATTTTTATCAAGCTAAATCTTTCAAGCAATAAAGATCAAGAGTAAATAAATAATTGTTATCAAATAAAAATTAATTAAAATTTGAAGATGATGAAATACAGTTTAAAAAAGACATAAGAATTAATTATCTAAGAATACAAACAACTGATTTTCCATCAAGAAGAGTAGCAAACAAAAGAAAAATAATGCAAAATCTAAACACACTAAAAAATTTCATAAAAAATGAATTATTAAACTATTTTAAAAATTTAAAACTTATTAGTAGTTGATGTTTTAGTATTATTATTTTATATGAAATCGAAAAGCAAGCATTTTATTATTACTTAACTTATTTACTTCTCTTATTTATAATATATTAATGTTTAAAATTAAGTATCCCTACTTTTCTAGAATTATTTTTAATATTATATAAAAATATTGAATGAAGAGATGTTAAATTTGGCAGCTATTTTTGGAATAAAATATCAAAGTAAAACAATTTTATTAAAAAAAATTAATCTAGATTTTACTTGTAAAAAAAAAATGAAAATTTTTACTAAATGAGAAGTCTGGAAATTCTTTAGTCAAATTTTTTAACAAAACCAGTTAAGTGTATTTAGATTTGACCATAAATAAAAAATTTTTATTTTTTTTCTAGGTTATCTAGTGAAATATTTTTGAGGTTAGAATCTTTAATTGGACGAATTAAACATTTTATATAAATTTTAGTAAGATTAAAAGACAAGTGTTTTTTTAATTTTTATCTTTTTTGAAAGTTAATTCAATCAAATTAAATATTAAATTAATTAATATATATATATTTTAATTTTTTACTTAAAATAAAAAAAGGTCCTACTGGGATTCGAACCCAGGTCAAGGGATTTAGAGTCCCCAGTACTAACCGCTATACTATAGAACCCGTAACTGAAATAAATAGCTTAAATAATTAAACTTATAAACCTATATTAAATTGACTTTTTTAAATGTCATTAATATTAATAATTTGATAAAATTTTCATTTCAATTAGATTTTGTAAAGCTAATATGAATCAAACGTTTTTGTTTTTATTAATTACTTAATATTATAATCATAAGATATTGATATCTTTAAAAAAAGTAAAAATAATTTGAAATTTTTACAAGAAAGTATATTAAAAACATATTAAATGAAAATTTAAATTTAAAAAATAAAATTGATCAAATAGCAAGCAATAATCAAGGATGAAACTCTATTTATCATTACATAATGATCGAAAATTTTTGAAGCCTTAAAATCGATATAGACCCTTCTACCTCCTTAGACTTTCTCCAAATTCTTTGAATTACATTTTTTTTATTTGTTATCAGGATTTCAAGATTATTTGAATTTTTCCTTCAAATTGTACAAAAAACAGAAAATATAATTAAAACTGAAAAATAAATTCAAATTTATTTTATTATTAAAAAAAGATAATTCCATAACAATAGCAGAAAATTAAATAATATTATTTTAGAAAAGCTCTAGTTTGTTTTCAATCTTTTTTTTATTGACTTTTAGTATTTTTGTTGATAAATAAAAAATTATATATATAATCCTCAACCATATTTGCAATTTATTAGTTAAAAATAAATTTTAATAATAATATTCTCTTAACTAATCTTAATGAGAAATAAAAATTTTTTCAAAATTTCTGAAATAAATCAAATAAATAAATGTTTTACTGTTAAATTTGGTTGGATTCGAACTAATTTGCGAACTAAAATTCTAAAAATTCTTTTAAAACGTTCATGATAGAAAATGAAAATTTTTATTACTTGCAAATCCATTCAAAATAAATTTTGCTGAGTAAACAAAATTTTTTATTTATTTTGAAAAGTTAGATGAAAAATTATATGGCAAATAAATTTATAATATTTAATAAAATTAATTAAAACTTGCGATATATCTTTAATTTAAATTTATTAGCACTCAATGTATTAACCATCATTAAATTATGATTATTAAAAGGCTAATCCTATCAGAGTCGATCATGGTTAGCAAAGCAATAACTAAAATCAATAGGTTACAGGTTAATAAACTTAAAAGTTCTAGTCAATGCAATCTCCTACCTCGAATGGAGCTGCTTAATTGAAATATGCATCACCTTTTGAAGAAACTAAAAAGATAAATCTTAATCAAAGCTAGCAAAGAAATCTTTCTCCTCAAAATTTTGTGTATCAATAAACAACATCTAAGCAAAACGAATCATATTAATCACCTCAATTCATTAAAACTTAACCTCCTCTATTAGCATCAAATTTAAGCGCAAGCAATAGCATTTTAAACAAGAATATGACAAATGATATTATGAATAGTAACCAAATTAAGAGTCCTCAACAAAACATAATAGTTAAATAAAATACATTTTCATAAGATATTTAACAATAAAACCAATAACAAATAATACAAAGCCAACCTATTATATAGTAAAGCCAACCTTAATTGGTGTCTTACTCTTATCAACCTGCAGCAGTGAATTATGTTAATTAAAACATACCTATAAACACTATTCCATCTACATAAAGTTTCATTCAACATGTTCAACTTCCAGTACCAAACCAATAAGTTATTATATAGACTCCAGCTCCTCCTGTAGCAAGTTATTAAACAAATAATTTATTAAGCACAACTTAGGTGTAATATATACCTTAAAGAACTAACTATTTGATAGAATCAAAGCCTATAATATAAAATAGTCAAATTAGAATGTTGTCTCCCTCTCCTGCTAATAGAGTATAAACATAAACAAACGAAGAGGATTTTTCAAAGCCTTTGTTTTCCAATAAGTCTCCTTATTCAAAAAGATATGAGGAATAATAAATAAATAGATGGTAAGATGATTCTAAGCTTTATAGAATTGAACAAAATAGATAGTAATAATACTACTATAATGAATAAAATGATTTAAGAAGAATAAAAAGATCGATTTCAAGTGAAAACTATTTTTAATCATCATTCAGATTTTAAGATTAAAGAAGTAGATTTGAAGGAAAATAAAGCTTTCATCCTTAGCATTAATATTCTTAAAGCATTTACTAGGATCCAACTCCTCCTGCCTTTGATTATACTAATTACAGCAATTAATATGAGCCTGCATAAAAAACTGCTAATTTTAAAAATTATAGAGAAGCTCCCTACTCAGTTTTAGCAAGTAAAAAGGTAATAATCAATGATGATATTGATTTTTAGACAAAAAAAATAGTAGAAAGCAGACTTATTGAATAGGATAGATTAGGGTATAATAGGCCTTTGAATTAAAGTGGTTTATAAAGATAATTCTAAAATCAGCCTATATATTAGTCAAACTAATTTGGATAGAACAAGATAGACTCATTTAATATTAGACAAAGTTATTAGTTTTTAAATTAAGACAGAGATGTCATTCAAAGTAGAGTAAGGCTCAACACAGCCCATCCTTAAGAAATGTAGAAAATTTATTTTAATGAAGAAGTTTTAAAGGAAAGAGACTTAACTTACATGTTTGAAAAAAGACCAGTGGATCTAGTCAAAGAATATATACAAGCAATACTTGATCTAGAAAGGGAAATAGAAAGCAATAGGTATATATTATATAATATTTTAGCTTTATTTTATTAAATATAATTGTATTAATAAAGAATCAAGATAGTAAGATAGTAAGACTATTCTGTTTAATTGTTTTATGAAATTTTCGATGCTAATGAATCTGGATACATTATTGTGGAAGAGTTTGTTCAAGGATTGAAGAAACTTGGAATTCAAGCAGACCAAAATGATGTCAGACTATTAGTTAATCGTTATTCTTTAGAAAAAAATAATAAATTAGAGTAAGGATTTCATTAAAAATATTTTTTTAATGTTTTTATTGTTTATTTTATTAAATAAAAAGTTAACAAGAATTCATCAATATGGTTGTACCTAAGACTTATACTCATATAGAGAGCATATTTGTTAGAAAGCCTTATATTAGTGAAGTAAAATGAAAAGATTAATTATTATATTTACAGTTAATTTTGCATAGAAAAATATGAGAGAAGACACAAGAGAGTTGATGGCAAAAATAATGAAATCTCTTCTTAATTCTGAAATAGTACTTGAATAGATCAGATAAAAAATACAACAAAAATAAATAGCAATTTCCCACTTATACTAAAGTTTATGTCAAGGCTAAGAAGACTCTATTAATAAACAAAATTTGCGTTAATTCTTAGTCAAAATTGGAGTTTTTGCAAACAGAGAAGAAATACCTTAAATTATGTAGCGTTTTGATTTAAGAGATATGGGTTTTTTTAGACTTCAAGAGTTCGAAGCTGAACTTAAACCTCGTTTTTCTTGATTTATCAAATTTTCATTTAGTTATTCTTTCTATATTATAAAAATATTAATATTAAAATATTAAAAATAAATTTTCAATCCTTATTACTATTTCTTCGTTATCAAAAAGTTAAAAAAACTAACCAAATTAATTCCAAAATGCTAAATATTTCAACTTTTATTTACTTTTCTTGATAAAATTATCAAAATTATTTAAAAAAATTATCAAACTTATTTTAATTTTCTCCAAAATGCAAATTAGTAAAAATAATATTTAAAACTAAATAAAATATTATACAAATAACATGATTACAACTTAAATTTTCAGCTCCTTTAAACAATATTTATGCCTTAAGTGGTTCTTATTTTTAATTTAAAGCGTAAGGTCTTATGCCATAATAATTATAAAAAATTTATGAAAATGAATTGAGAAGGAGTTCATTCTCTTTTTTTTACAAAATATTTTAGGTTTAAAATAATATTTATATTTTTAATAAATGTGTTATAGAGCTATTGTTTTGAATTTATCTTTATTGCCAGGGTCTCAGAAAATTTATGTAAATAATAAATTAAAATGAAGAAATACATTTATTTTTACAAAATATTTTGCTTTTTATTTGAATTTGAGACATTTGAAATGTATTTAGATCAGTAAAGAATACTGTTTAATTGATTTTGTTTAAATTTGAATTTATTTTTTGATATTTATAAATTATTCTTCTTAATAAAAAAAATAAATTTTTGTACAACTTTAAAAATATTTGTTTGTTAATGACATTGATTTAAGAAATAAATAAGGGTAAGACTAAATAAAATAAAAGCGATATTCTAATGATTGGATAATAATTTTCATGTTAAAATATTGAAATATTTAATATTAACTTTGTATTTGTTTGAAACAGTAAGAAGATAACAAAGAAAGAAAGAATGAATGATTGAAAATAATCTTGATTTTAAGGATATCTCAATTAAAAAGTTATAAAGTCGCACTTTAAAAATTAATTGTCAAAAAATAGATCAAATAATATTGTTCTAAAAATATAGTAAATAGTAAATAGAAAAAGTCTTAAACAAAGGTTTTTACTCAATGAATTATAGCTAGAAAATTTAGATGAAAAATAGTTACATTAGTGACAAATAAAATGTCGATTCTTAAAGTATTTCATTTTATATTTTGCTATAATATAAAACTCTTTTTTAACATTTGCAGTATGATCTAATTTGCATTAATTATCTTTTATTAAATATAAAAGGTCTTTACAAGAATAATGAGCAGTTTAAAAATGGTTAAGGATTTAAAAGAGCTGAATCACAAGATAATTTAGGAAATTTTTCACCTTCGAATACGTAGCTCATTCAAAACATAAAAATTGCAATTAATATTTTGTATTAAAATCAAATAGAACTCAAGCAACAATTTCTTAAAAATCTAAATCATTCTTTGTTAGTCCTAAAAGCATGATAAATATAAACTAATTTTCTTAGTTGGAAAATGAAAATTCTCCAAATTTTAGTTAGAATTGTGTAACCATTTGCTCTTTAGTTTCGACTTATGATTTAATTTATTTTTTATCATTTTTAAGGCTAATTTTAGTTAATTGAGCAATCAAACTTATGTGTAAAGAGGATAGTCAAATACTCCTCCTTAAGGCATTATAAAATTTGTGATTAGGGTTAATGTAGATGAAAACATACAAGAATTTGATACTGAGCATGATATTAATACAAAATTAGGTTAGGTTTACATGGATATAGCTCAACTAAAGCAAATCAAAGTATAAAGTATTGTTTTACATATTAACGGAAATATTCTACCATCTGATAATACTCCCCTATACAAGCTAGTTTAAGATGGGGATATAGTTGTAGCTCAAACTATGCAGTAGTATTAACAATAATATAACTAATCCTTCAATGTGTTTGGCTCAACTAAAGGTAATTAAAGTCTACATAGCAGTGTAAGACAATCCCAATCACCTATAAATAGAAATAGCTCGCAATAAAATCAAAAGTCATTAACTAAATCAACTAGCAGCAACTTGCAAACTCCTCTAAAGAAGCTAGCAGCATCCACTTATGAACCTATTTGTAATATTTAAGTTTACATTTTCATTTTGAATTTAATTTATGGAAAAAAATCTATCAGATGATTTAATTTAAACATTGTAATTTACCATTAAAAAATATTAAGACCTAAATTAAAAAAAGATATAGAAAATAAGCTAACAATTTACAAATAATTTTGTTACTGAAAAAATTAAATTAATCCAGAAATATTTACACTATCACCAGCATTTCTTTAGATTATTAATTTCAAAAAGTAACATCCATCTACCATCAAATTAATTAACTAATTATTTTTTCTTCCCACAAATAAATTTAAATCCAAATAGAATATTATCAGATTAAACATATCATCGAATACCTAATTAAATCATTTATACTAATTTTTATTTATAAATCTTAAATTTCAAATCAAAATATTTAATAAATCTAATTTTATTTTTAAAAAAGAATAACAAGTAAACAAATTTACCAATAAACCACAAACAAATATAAGCCCAGTTGTTAGTCCTATGAACTCTTAAATTCTAGATAGCAGCTCATACAATCCTAATTTTATAAGCACCGATCATCAAATGCTTGAAAACTAGCTCGAAATTAATATCTAATCAACTTAAAATTACATTTAGTTATTTGAACAGCCATAATAAATTCCTGTTATGATTTCTTTAAATACCAAAGGTAATTTTGATGCTAAAGCATATCAAAGACCACCAATCGATTTAATATGTGTTATGGTAATCTTTTTATTAAATTTAATATTTTATTCAAACTTAAAAACCATCAAAAAATTGTAAATTATCTGAATATGAAAATATTTACAAATACTAACAAAAACATAAAATTATTCAAAATCTTAAGATTCAATAAATACATAATTATATCAAGTAAAGGAAGATAAAATATTTAAAATGAATTAAAATTTGAGAATTTATGAATAATAAATCAAAAAAAGATAAATTAATTAAGGTATTTTTTTATTTAAGAACAAATGAATTTTGAATAAATGCATAATAAAATCAAGCAAATCAAGTAACCAGAGATGAATTAATACTTATTAATATTTGATTCCATGAAGCAGTGAGTTTTGATATTCAAAAAAATTTGTTTAAATAAAAATTACTCCAAAAACTTTCGAGTAAATATTAAGATTTGTTAGTAAATTAACATTTTTTATTATTTACAAGTTAAAGAAATACAAATTTAGGCATTTTAAGAGTTTTTTTTACTTATTTAATCTAAAATAAATTTGAGACTATATCTATTTTCTAACATTATGAATTAAAGATTTAAAGGATTTCAATAAAAATTAAAAAAGTATGTTTTTTTAGAAAAATTATGAAATATGGCAAGAATAGAGAATACTTTCCGCAAAAAAAAATAAAAATATTTTGTATTGATTTTTTTTATTGCAGGATAATAGTGGATCTATGCATGGTGAAAAGATAAATATGTTAAAAGAAACTTTGCTTTATCTTATTGATTAGCTTGATGAAAAGGATAGATTAGGTTTAGTATTATTTAATTCAGAGGTTACTTTTAGACCTATGAAACCAATGGATACTACTAATAAGCTTAAACTGAAGTAGTATATATCTGAGATAAGAGCACAAGGAGGTACTGATATCAATTTGGGTATGACAGAAGCATTCAAATTTATAAAGACAAGAAAATACTGTAATCCAGTTACATCAGTTTTTTTGCTTAGTGATGGACTTGATAGTAAGGCTTAAGACAGAGTAGCTGTTACTCTTAAAAATATGGGAATAAATGAGCAGTAAATATTTCCAAAATTCAATTAAAAATGTTCTTATATTAATTTATAATAACATAGATTTTCTATAAACTGCTTTGGATTTGGAAAAGACCATGATCCTATATTGATGAATCAGATAAGTAAATTGAAAGATGTAATTTCTCTACAGCTTTGAAATTTATTATTGAAGTTTATATAAATTATTTAAAAACAGGGGTCTTTTTATTATATTGAGAAGATAGATTAGGTTGATATGTTTTTTGTGGATGCTCTTGGTGGTTTATTCAGTGTAATTGGCTAGGATGTTTTGATAAAAGTTAAAAGTGTAAAAGAATTATCTAAAGACATTAATATAGTTAGAAATTATGGAGATATGTGGCATTTGTTAACTGATTAAGATACTAATGGAGGATGGGAGTATTGTATCAAATTAAATCATCTTCTTTTAGGTACATCAAAAGATTATATCTGTGAATTATTTATACCAGCATTCAATAGTTAGAATTTTGTTTAAAATGGAGCTGAAATGGCTTTTATTATTGTAGAAATTACAGCATTCACAATTGCAAGTTAGCCATAGAAGATAAAAAGACAGGCTATTCTTAATCTTTCAGTTTTTAGTCAAAATTCAGTTATTCCAAAAACAGTTAAAGATGTCTATAATAAGGAGGTCTAGATGAATTTCTTGCGTGTAAAAGGTGCTAAAGCACTTCAAGACTGCATCGAAGAAGCTTAAAATAAAAGATATAAATAAGGGTAATAAATATTAGCAGAACGTTTGGAAGATATAGAAAGAGCATAACTTGGAGGTTAAGCTGAGCTTCTTATGCTCAGAAATGATTTAATTGAAAGTAGATAGGCCTTGTAGCCAGGCTATTTTGAAAGAGAAGGTTTGCATAAAATTTTAGCAAATTAAAGGGCTCATATGGAATAAAGGAGCAAGGCCAATAATTTAGAAATGGATCCATATTAAAATGATATGTAGAAAGAAATGATTAAACGTCGTATGAGATAAAAATTGGGATTACCTGAGGAGGAAGAAGAAGTCGTTTAAGAAGAAGTTTTCTCTGAAATTGAGCAAGTTGAGGAGCCTAAGATTGATCTTTATAAAACTTTTTGTAAAGCTGCTAAAGATGCTAATGTTTTGTATATTTTAGAATCAGAAATTCCTAATCTTGAACAGTATTTTAGGGAATAAATAGAGCCTAAAATGATTTATGATGGAGCCGAATCTCTATTTTTAAATGATAAAATTTAAGATAGTCTAAGCAAAAATAAAATGCAGTCCCTTGTGTCAGAGTTAAAGAAAAATTAATCTGATATTGAATAGGTTAAATAAAATAATGCTGAGGTTTTGAACTAGTAAATATATGGTAAAATTTATATTCTTTTTAGATTATTTGTTTTCATTTACTTTTAAATAAAAAGAGGAGATAGTCTAAGCTGTCTAAGCAGCAGGTGTTGATTTAGTCTAGTTAGTTGGAGGAGATATTGATAAAGTGATTAAATTTTTGGCCGAAAATGGGGCAAATGAAATTGGAGAAATGCCTGAACTTAGTGAAGAGTTTTCAAAAAAATAATTGAAAGCTATATAAGATACTTTGAAAAGGTCTCAAACTAGTTAAAAGCTTGAGCAACTAGCCAAAATAAAAGGAATTGAAAGTAAAAAAAAATCAAAGCAAGTAGAGAAAGATAGAAAACTAGTAGAGGAAATAATTGAAGCAATGAGAAAATCAATGAAAATAGCAAATAACTCTGATTTCGAACAAATTGAAGTTCTTGTTAAAGATGTTATGACATTTAAAAGTCCTTCTTAAAGTCAAAGTAAAAAAGATTTGGATTTTATCCTTGATAAGGAAATCTAAAAAATATAAAAAAATGTTTTATACGATCTTTAAGGGGGTCTATTCAATATTATGACTTTAAAAAATTTCAAGGATTACTTTAAACAACTTCAACAATCTTCTGATTTAATCAACTGATTTTATAGATAGATATATATCATGTTATAAATATTTTAATTAGTATTTTATACATAACAGTTATTTCCTTTTTATTTTTAGTTAAAAGTTATATATTTTATTAACTTAAAAGTAATTATCAAACTAATTGTGTATTTTTTTCAATCTTATTTGTTGTTTTTTTTGCTTAAACAACTTTAAGAATCTTTTAATAAAAATAAATTAAGGAAAAATAAAAGCTTCTAGGATTTATATAATAGGGGTTGGTACAATTAAATAGATATTATATTTGATAGGAATGTAGGATAAGATAAATATGAAATATTTCTCTCATTTAGATATTTTATAGTATTTATTGAAACATGAGGAGAGGTATATTAGATCAACATATCATATACAAAAATTAGTTAGAATTATGTTTGCAATAAAAGAAAACAAAGTTAGAATTAGCACTTAAACTCGACTCAAATAACTAACATTTTTTATGAAAGGAAAATTTAACAATGCAACCTATTTTAAATGAAAGCTAATTTAATAAAAATAAAATAAACTAAATAAATATTCAAATAAATTATTAAAAAATATACAATTTTATAAGAATTTTTTTACAACATATACTTTTTAAATGGGTAAGCAAATTTTAATAAATTTTTATTCTCAATCTATTGAATTTTTTTAAAACTTTACTCAATCTTCATATCACTCTAAATCACTTTAAATTCTTCTTTCATCTTTTTCTTTCTTTTATATAATTCTTACCTTTCTTTTATTAACCTTACTCTAAATTGTACATCCTTAACAGATAGCCTAACTCCTTTTTAGCATCACCTAGCTTTCCATAACATACTCCAATGCTATTTAAAGACTGAGCTATTTCTGGTAAAAATCTTTTTTAATTAAAGTTTTATTTTTGCAAATATTAAATATGCACATATGAGAAGAAAAATATCTCTTTGCAGAGGAATTTTTAGAGAAAACAAAGAAAAGAATTAAAAATAAGAGAACCTAATCAAATAAAAATAATTAGAATAAGGGTATTAAATCAAAAAATTAAATTATTAAGTTGAAATTCAATTGAATTAAATTATCAATTAAGGTATAGAAAATTTTACTCTAAACCCCATCAAAAAATCTAAGTTGATTTACATTAAATATCAGCTTAATAAATTTTTAAACTTTAGTTTTTTATGACACATTTTCATGTATTTATTAAGTATAAAAGATGTTTGTTATTTAGTTAGTTATTCACCTGATTTTGTATTTCTTTTTGATTAATTTTTAACATAATTTAATCAAAATATTGAATTTAAAGATTTTACTTTAAACAACCAGAATAATAATCTACTAATATGTAGATGATAATAATAATGTTATAAGAATTATATTATTATTTTATAAGCTTAATGGGAGTTAGATACTCTCATATTTTTGTATTTTTTTCATAAACTTTTAAGGTTTTTATTTAATATGATGATTTTAAATAATTTTTAGGAATACTTTAAATATCTTTTGATCTGATCCTCTCATAATTAAATCAAATGATAAATTTACTAATTAACATTTTTTAAGATGATCAATCATATTCTTTCAATTTATAGTTAAAAATTAAATGTTTTCATAAATTCCATTAATTTCAAGAAAGCTAATCTCCTAAATATGTATTGTTTGATACATTTTACTAATCAAATTAATGAACACTTTTACCAAATTTTAATTTATTATTTTTAAAAAAAAATTAATTTTATTTCAATTAGTTTTGAAAATTGGTAGTTCTTTACTCTAATATGAGATTATCTAAAGAAGAGTGAGATAAATTTAAGTAAGTATGAAGCTTAAAATCAACCACAAGAATATAATAATAATTATAATAATAAATGATAACCACAAATTAGAAATTTTTTATTGTTTTATCATTAAATTGTATTGAATGGAAGAGGATTGTAAGTGAAGTATTGATAAACTTATGTCCATTAAAATCTTTAATTTCTAAATTAGAATACTTGAATTGGTCTCTGTATTCAATATCTTATTTCTTAATGCTAATTAAAAAACAAAAACAAAAATTAAGTTTTCACCTTTTTTTTACTTTATAAATATTAAACATCTTAATAATTTACTTTCTAAGTAAAGTTTTAAAAATCCATCTTAGCTTGTCATTCAATCAATATAAAATAATTTTTAAAGTTTCTTTTGGCTTCATATAATTTATAATTTATTGATAGAAATACAATCAAACACACCTATATTATAGACCATTAAATAAGAATAGAATAGCTGAAAAAATATTAAAAGATAATTTATAAAAATGAGGAGAGCTAATACTCAATCATAAAATTCTGTCATAAATAATCGAACTATGAATAATGGGAATTAATCTAATATCAATGGAGTATCTTAAAATTCAAATCATCTACTTTCAGTAGATAATGAGTTTAAATGTAATATCAAGGATCATTAAAGAGAGAGAATAGATTATATTTGCACATATAAAGATTGTACAGCAGAAAATCGCTTATGCTGTATGTATTGCAAGCAGCTTTTTCATGGAAATCACCAAAAAGAGAAAGTGATAAAATTGAAAGACTTTTCTTCAAAGGTTGTTGTGGATGCAGAGAAATTAACTAAGCGCTTTGAAGAGATGGTGGATGAAAATGACATCTAATTAATATTTCAACAAAGATTACAAAAGACAGTAAAGGATAAATTGAATGAATTAGTTAAATCTTTTTAAAGATCCATTAAGATTTCTAGAGAGAGAATATCAACAATAATTGAATCCACATAAAACATCTACGAATAAGCAGATAATTAAGATATTTGTGATGATATTCATGAATTTAATAACGAATTATATAAAATTCTTCATCGTAGTTACAAACTCCACTCAAAAGAAGATATTGAAGTTTTAACTAAAATTTATAGAAATGAAAATTACAGCGAGTACCTTTAAAACTCTAAGTCTATTTCAAGAAATAAATTTTTTTATTTTGCCAATGATAGATTAGAATAGTATATTAGTTAGTTGACTACTGAGACAGATAATTTGATCAGAGATTTATCAGGATAAATTAAAAAAATGGAAGAAATAGTAGCTCAGAATATAGGTGATTAACAAAGTAAAAATTAAGGTTAAACCACAAGATTGCCACGAATTGGACGCAATTCCTCAGAAACAAAGTTTAATTAAAAAAATTTACCTAATTATGCCAGACCCCGTTCATCTGATAAAAATAAATCATAGATTTTGATAACAGATCCATCTGGGTACTCAAATGAAAAATCAGCTCCAAATAAATCATATACACTGAAAAGAGAAATTCTTAATCCAAATAATAATTCCTTTAATGGAAGAAACTTGCTGAATTCAATAAGCTAATCGAACAATAATAATAGTCATCCAGTTATGTAAAGAAACACGAAAAGTTATAAAACTGTTAAATTTGATAAAAATTAAGTAGGAAATAACACCACTAAGTTAAATCTTAATGATTGTATTCTTCTTCTTGATCTAGAAAATAACAATAAAAGAAGAGCAAATAATTCGAAATAAAATCTAAATGATTCCCTTCTCTCATAGGATAATCATGAATCTAATATGCCTTTTAGTCCTTTAAAAGATTCTAACTCTAAAAATAATGGAAACTTCTCTCTCCTAAGAGATCTCCAATATGTAGAGAACCCCTAAAATAACAACAACAACAATAATAATAATGGAAGTTAAATTTAAAAGTAGGATAGCATTTAAAAATAAAGTGGATCTAATGTGAAAGAATAAAATTAACCTGAGCAATTTATAGCTTTGAATAATGTAAATGCTGAGTCAATTAAGAGACAATAAGGAGATTCCTAAGTAAAGGCAGATAATAATTAAAGAGAAAATCAGTAGCTAAATCATTAAGGCTCCTTACCTGTTTATAAAATAAGAGATATTTAAAAAGAAAACTTAGAAAGAAATAGACCAAAGGAAGACTGGATTTAGATTAATGAGGAAGAAGTACCTGATATTAAAAGTCTAACTGAAGCTGCTGATAAATAAATAGGAGAATTTTAATATATACTTCCAGCAGACCATTCAGAGCCTGAGTATTCAACACTTCCAGTGATGAAAAACACTGCTAATGGATAAATTTATAGTGGATAATGGAGGGATGGTTAAAGACATGGAAAAGGCTTAGGAATTTTAAATGATGGAAGTGTCTATGTAGGCTATTGGAAAAACAACCAAGCAAATGGATATGGAAGAATCCTCCATCCAAATGGGAATATGTAAAATAATTTGAAAATGAATTTTAATTAATTACTGAAATAATTTAATAAATAATTAGATATGAAGGAGATTGGATGAATGGTAAAGCTCATGGAAGAGGTGTTTATAGATACCCAAATGGCACAAAGTATGAAGGGGAATGGTTTGAAGATTTATATGATGGTTATGGTGTTAAAACATGGAATTAAGGCAGTGTTTATTAAGGATATTATCGCAAAGGTAGCAAATTTTCAAAAATGAATTATTAATGGCTAATTTAATCAATTAAATATAGGGTATAGAGATGGAAAAGGAGTTTTCTCATGGCCAGATGGAAGTAGCTATGATGGATATTTTTATAAAAATCAAATTCATGGATATGGTATCTATAAATGGAAAGATGGTAGAGAATATAAAGGTGAGTGGTCTAGTGGCAAAATGAATGGAAAGGGTTGGTTTAGATGGCCTGATGAAAGAATTTATGAAGGAAATTACTTTAATGATAAAAAAGAAGGATTTGGAGTCTTCTGTTGGCCTAATAATGAAAAGGTATATGAGGGATATTGGTTGAATGATTAACCTCATGGCATAGGCCATATTATACAAAAGAATGGATAGAAATAGAAGGGAGAATGGTAGGATGGAAAACAAGTAAGATGGGTACCAGACACTGAAGATACATCTGCTTTTGAAAAAAGACTCCAACTTTAATTTTAAAAACCTGGTTCAACTAAATGATAGCTACAAAAATTAAAATATTTAATTTCTCAAAAATAATTAATAACCAATCTGAAATTTGTATCAAATTTTCTTGTTAAATATTGTTAAAATCCTTTTAGATGTAAAAAAATTAATAGAGAATATTTTTCTTGAAATTACTTTGAATTTATCTTTTTTATTCAAATTCAAAAAATCTTAGATGTAGGAATTATAAAAGAGTTCTTCCAATAAACTTTTTTTAAATGTTAGCAGAATTCTTAAAATGCTATTTTTTATATTTAAGTTAGCAATTAAATAAAATAATTTGAATTAAATGATTAAGTGGGAAGAAGATGAAAAATGAATGATATTGAAACAAAATATAGCAACTTGAAATATTTTTGAATATCTAATATTTTTATTAATTAGATACTTTGAATTTTTGATAATATGAAATTTTCTAAATCAAATTTTTTTTAAATTCCTATTTATTGTTTTGTTTAAGAAAAAATCAAAAATAATATCTATCAAAATGTTTAAAAACATTAATATTACTTAATTATTTTTAGGAAATTGTGACCAGAGACAAAAAAAATATTTATCAAAATGAAAAGTATTAACTATTTTTATTTTTCGATTGATAACATTATTAAAAAAAATTGATGAAATAACCTTATAAATGGATGCTTTTTCCTTCTTTTGAAATTACAATAAATATAATTTTAGTTTGCTTAAGATCTAAAAGATTTAAACTTAAATCTAAGAAAAACTGAAGAGCTAAGCTAAAAACAAGAGGAATCTTAATACATTACATTTACAAATAATTGTAAAAAAATATGTTATTAATGAAGCGCTATATTTAATTTATTCTTTATCTTTGTTTCTTTATTAATTTATTATTATTTGATTTCTTGTATTTCTTGTGCTTATTTATTTATTTATCTTTTTTTACTTATTTATTTCATAATTCTTTTATTAATTTTTAATAATTATTTATTTATATTTTTAATTTTTCTTCTTTTTCTTCTTCTTTTTAGTATCAGATGCCTAGTTTAAAAAATACTTTTTATATATTAAAATGAGAGTAGAGAGATGAGGAGACTTGTTGATTTTAGGTGTTAAAAAATGTTTTTGATAATTCACTTCGATTTAATCGAGATGTATATTGGAGTTTACAGAAAATTATTGCCTTTTTTATTTTATTTTATCTTTAAAAACTTGCTAGGTTGAAGGATTTTTCCCTGACTGTTGGGATTAAAAAACTTGTAGACTAAATTTTCTGTTTCTCTTTTTGTTTTTATTTTTTTTCCTTTTTATTATTTTTTTTATTAAAAAATATTATATGAATTTGAAAAAGAAATACAAAATTTATTCAAAATTTAAATTTAGGAAAGGCGGCCTTGGCTTATCTTTTATTAATTTAATTTTCAAAAGAAAATATCTTTGATTTTTTCTTTCTTTGGATTTTTCAAATAAATTAATTAATTAATAAAAAACAGAATCTGTTAAAAAAGCATTGAAATAAAAAAAAACATGCTAAAAAAGTAATAATTTAAAGCACCAACCAACAAGAATTTGCAATTCATTTAGTTTTTTACTTACGAATCCTCTCAGTATATGCTGAACCTAGTTCAGGAGACCCTCGCTTTCTAAATTATCAAGTTTTTTAAAGAATAATTTTATTTTCATTAGGAAATTTAAGTGCTATAATTAGCACTTAACTTATTTCTTCGGGGATGCAAAAGTAATATGAAAATGCACTTTGAGTTCTTGAAAAAGGACAAATTATAGTGAGCATTTTATGCAATGCCGAATTTGGGTCAAAGTTCCATTTCAGCTGGATACTCCGAAATAGGTTTTTCATATGAAATTGTTGAGAAGAAATAAGAAACATTGCTCCTAAGTTTTTCTTAGAAGTTAGAAAGTGAGTGAGAAGTCAAATCTTGAATTCAAGGATTGAAAGCTTGGCAATAAGAAAGGCAGGTGCAGCCAAAGCTTGGGTACAAGTTTTTAAAGCCTGGAACGATGATGCGTTTTCCCCAAGTAGAGGTTACCACTTGGCTTTCAGCATAGTCAGAAATCAAAAAAGTTCTTACTACGTTTTTAAAGAGAATATGGTATTTTTATCTAAGCCCCCTAGATAAAAACATCCATTTCTTTTCCAAATATTCCTTAATATTAGATTAACCCCCTATCTAATAAAATGGAATAAAGAACTTGAGAAAGTATGAACTATGCAAGCTTTCAAACGAAGTTTTTTAAAATTAAGGAGAAAATTTCTTGTTATCGAAGCAAAAGTTTTTCAAAAAGTTAGTCTTTTCCCAAATAAGATGTCGACCTAGTCCATCTTCCAATAATTTTATATTAACTAATATAAAAAATAGGAAATTTGAAGCAAAGACAGACATAAGAAAGATTAAATAAAAGAAATAAAATTAAAATAAATAAAAATAAAAAATAATTAAATAAACTCTTAAAAGAGCAAAAAAATTAATAGCACAAAAAAAACTCAAGATTAATAGCACAAAAACTACTAGATTAAACATTAAAAGAATTAAATAAAATAAAAGAAATAAATAAATAAAATTAAGAATAAAATATCCTAAAAAAATAAAATAAACAAATGAAATATAATTAATAAATAACAATAAAAAATAAAATATATGATGGAAATAATACCTTTTACTTTTTGCTTTATGCTTTATGCTTTAACTTTTTTACTTTACTTTTAATTTTTATTTTGTTAAAATTAATTATATAGATTTTATCTTTAAGAGTGAAATTTTAATTAAATGAAAGATTGTTTCTAAGATTAGGTTTTTACTTGAGTATTTCTTGCTAAGATTTTCTAAATAATATGAAATCTATTTACTGATGATTTCTTTTAAAGTTGCCTGATAAAATCTGTCAATTTTTATTATAGATACATATTTTTTATATTATTTCTAATGTTTTATTCAATGATAATAAAGGCTAAAATGATTTTTGTGCATTCATTTAGGTTTGTTATATTTAGCATTTACTATTTTATTCGCTTTAGTCTATTTCATTAGTAAATATATTTTCTTATTTCGTCATTAATTTTTTATTTATTAGCTCTAAAGAAAGAGTATTTTATTTGATTACTTAAGATTAAGAGAACTAAAAATAAAAAAAGTTCTACATTTTAACCAGTTCTCATGCAAAAATAGGATTTGCCTTTACGTTTAGACATATTTGACTAGTCTGAAGGATATTTATCAGTTTAAGCTCACATTTTTAAGAAGATCAAAATGATTTAGACTAATTTACCCTTAAAAACATATTTTTGATGAGAAAAACAAATATTTTCGAGAGAAGAAGAGACTTTATAATCGAAATAAGAATAGAAAAATATGAAAAGTGCTTTTTCTTCCAAAATACATGAAGTTTACATAAGATGTTGTGAAGAAATTTTAAGAAAATAAAGAAAATAGATGAAATTTAATTTTTTGGTTGTAGAATTTTGAATTTGAGATTACATTTGATTTTTTGAGAAATTTGTTTGGATATTATTTGATTTAAAAGAGATACTTTAAAGATACAGTAAAGTTTTACTTGATTAAGTCTTATCATTAAAAATTTTGATTATTTATTCAACTTACAATCTTATTAATTAAAACAGATTCTTTTATTATAATTTAATAATCTTTTCTATACATTTGCATCTATTTAAATGATAGCCATCAATCAATAATCATTTAATAATTTATTAATTAAAAAATATAATCTAAAAACCTATCATTTGCAATAACTCTCCAGAAATTATAATCTTATTTTCTAATCAATGGAAGACTAAAATAACAATAACAACAACAAACAAAACCCTAACAAGAAGGACATTCCTAAGTAAATCATTTATTTTTTATTGATTTTGCTGACTCCTCTTTTAATTTTAGAATTGGACCTAAACTCTAAAACAATAAATAATGCAACAAGAAGTAATAAAATAGCACTCTTATGTTCCTTTCTAACTCTAAGATATAACAAGAAGAAATTCTAAGAGAGAAAAGATTAGAGAAGACCAGAAAGCACATGAGAAATTGCTTACCTAATTCATAAGTGTCTTCCGAAAGCTAAATTGAAAAGGAAAACTGCTTACAAGATGAAGACTAAGAAATACTATTTTATGAAGAAAAACAAAACATCATGGAAGAAGACGAAGATGAAAATATTTTTATTGAAGAAGAAAAAGAAAATAACTCAAACATCTATGGAGTAAAATCTCGCAACAGATAATAGAGATACAACTAATTATATGGATAATACGAAGACTAAAACCTCATTGAACAAGAAGTAAAAAATTAATAGACTATTAATAAACTTTCTTGTTTTACTCAAGTTTGTTTAGATGATTTTAAACTTTTTTATACTATTACGATTTGATTTATTAATTATTATTGTCATAATAGCTTTTATTTATTAGAATAATCAAATAAATTGTTGATTGTTGTATCTTTTATTTAAATTAAAAGATACCTTCATTTAAAAAATATTATTCTAGAAATTTATATAAAATTTTCCTTTTTAATAAAAAAAGGTTGATTTATCTAATTGCTTAAAGAACCATAAAATCCCCTCAATTTTAAGATCTAAAATGGTTGATTGGACTATTGAAGTTTTTGGTAACTACAAATAAACATCTACCGATAAAACCTACTTCCGTGCTCTAGGTCTTCTAGATTTATTTTTCAAAAAATCAACAAAGTAAAATCAATTTATCTTTAAAAGAAAATAAAAATTCTGTAAAATAAATGAAAACCAACCTTTGTTCATTTTCATTTTCAGATTAAATTTATTTTATTTTTCATTAAAAAATTAATTTCATTTTACAAACAGAAAACTTGTAGAATCTGATGTTCATTTGTTTGGTATTGCTGCAATGTTCTTGGCCTCAAAATAAGAAGATATTACTCATATTAGTCTTGATGATATTGTTGGAAAAGTTGGACATAACAAATTTTCTTCGTAAACAAACAATCAACAATTTTTTAATTTAAAAACTAAAATATCTACCAATTAATCAATCAAAAAATGATGATTGAAAAAATGATAAAAATTTGCTTTTTTTTCTTTTATTCTAAATGATTTTTAAATAAAAATTTAGGAGAGTGATAAGAGAGGCTGAATTTGAAATATTAAGAACTCTTGATATGAGAATAGATTTCCCAACAGCTTACACCTTCTTGACCCGCTACTTATACAAAATATTCTCTTCATAAACAAACTAAATAATAATACAATTAACTCAGTTCTCTGTTTATATTTTGAAATAATGCATTCATGATGAGAAGCTTTTTAACTTCAAAACTCACATTCTTGGATTTTCATCTATTGTTGTTTCATTGAAAGTTTACTATTCAAATTTAAAGGGATAGAGCAACGAACCACATCACGAATTGGTTTAATAAGAAATATAAATAGTAAACAATCTCTTTTTTTTCAATAAATTCAACTTTAATTGTATTTTCTAAAAATAGGTACAAAAGATTTTTGAACTAATCGATTTATCTGAACATTAAAATGCCAAATTTTGCATAAACGAGTTGGACGAACTCTTCTATACTTTTGGATAAAGATATCCCGACCTTAAAAACCTTGATAGATTCCACATTTGATAGATATTTCACTAATCAACTTTAAAAACTAAACAAAATAACCTCTTTTTCTCAAAAAATATGAACTAAAAACTCAATATTTTAATAAGAATTTAATTTTCCCAGGCCAGCTAATTTATAAAAAATACAAAACAACTTATACTTGTCATTCAATCTCTATATAAAATTTTTTTGACTTGATCTTTATTACTTCAATAAATTATACATCTAATATTCTAATTAATATTGTTAAGAAATTATTAAATTGTATAATCACTACTTATATATATCTATATTGACCAATTATCTTAAATCGTTCTTTGCCAATACTCAATTATAAAAGATTTATTAATCTTAGCTAGGTAGGGTTGGGATTTGATTAAAATTTTTGTAGTCACTTCATTTTTCATTTAAAAATTTTTAATTAATTAATCATAACAATCAATCAACTTTTAGTAAATAAACTTTTTTTTAATTTTTTTTACATAATAAAAGGAATTAAATTTCATTTATTTTATTAGTTTTAATTCCTAGCAGTTTTATACAAGAGTATTGGTTATTCAAATATTTGAAAAATATTAAAACATTTTTTGAATATTGGAATTACTTTTTAAATTTCAAATATTTATCTCCATATAAATATTGAATTAAACAAATATTTAACAATAATAAGAATACCAACTTAATTGAGGATGATAAAAAAGTAGTCAGATATCTAAATACTCATTAGATAACCGAGTTTTTGGATGAAGGATTCTTAGAATTGTGGAAAGATAATTCTTTTGAATTTCCTACTATCTAAGAAATTGCAAAAGTTCTGACCACCTTTTTAACTGAATCTCCAAGATCTTCTTTGTCTTTTATGTTATTTCTTTGATTTTAAAGATAGTTCTTTAGAAATGACAATATATTTTTGATCAGACTTAAATTCAGTGATTATGATGGCCATTCTACAGAATCTATCTACTTATTTGTTAAATATTTTGTTACTATTTTATTTATGCACTTTGCAATTATTCTGTTGAAAAATGTTAGTTTCAACATCATAATCAGAATTTTTGAAGAAATCAATGAGCAATTTTCTGTGCCCTTTTCCATCAAGCGTCTCCTCCACTAGAACTAGATACATAAATTCTCTTGTCATTCAAAGCCCCCCAGACCATTATCTCCTTCCTTTATTTATTCTTCTAGGTTTTTATAAAGAGCTTTTTTGGTATTTTAAAGCCATCATTGACTCTTAACAGATGTTTCCCATTTTTCTTCCAATAGAGTTTGCTCTCGTCTGTGAAAATGATGGTTTCTAGATCCTCTTATGTCCAATCAACTAAATTCTCATCAAAGTCTAACCTTCCTTCTGTGTTTACATCACTAAGTTTTGGTTTAGAAGGTGTGATGTGGCATTTTAATCCAATAGAGTTCAATAATTTCTATACACATCTCAGAGAGGCATTATTAGAATTTAAAATAGCACTTCTAGCAATTTTCACTGCTGTTCTACACTAAAACTCTCCTTATTAATATTTGTTGATGTTTTTTTAATTTCAAAATATAAAAAGTTTCTCAAAATAAAAAATTGCCAATCAAAAAAAAATTTATTCGCTCAGTGTCACCTTTACAAATGAATTCATATTTTAGTAATAATAGATTATGCTAAGAAGTATTTTTCTACCTATCTCTTATTTAAGAAAAGCTGAATCATCAATAAAATAATGATGGTTCAAATGAGAGTAATAATGAACAAAAAGATTAAGGTAATTAACAAAGACTAAAAAAGTAATATCACAAAAAAAAAGAGCACTAAAATAAGATTGAAAAAGATGTTTTAGAAAAGGATAATCAAAAAGAAAAAAAGATGAATAATTAAGAAAATAATGGTAACCTCTAAAATCAATTAGATACCTAATAAGAAGGCTTGTCTCAAAGCGATATTCAGAAAGATAGAACTTAGGAAAAAAAGAAAATCAAAAATTTTTAGAGTAACTAACAATAAAAAACTAAACCATAACCTAAAAATGTTGAGTAAGCAAATTAAACTAAAAATAGCTAGTAGATAAATTAAACTCAAAAAAATATAAACACTAATAATAAAATAAAGGATTATTAAACAAAGAATCATGAAATGAAAAGTAATCAATATTCCAATAACCAAGGTAAGCCAAACTAAAACAAGAACTAAAATCCAAATTACCATCAAAGTAGATAAAATAATAGAGAAATGAAATAACCTCACTAAATGAATTATCCTATATAGGAATCAGAATAATTAATGTTAAATAGTCAACAAAATGATGAGCCATAATAACAACAACAATAATAATTTGGTAGTTTCTAATAGTAATAATTGGGTAGTTTCTAACAATAATAGTAGAAGAATTAATATCATAAAAAATAGCTGAAATCGTAACCCTAAAATAACTAATTTTAAAACAATATCTTACCTAGTTAAGTACAGGACTCTAAAAAAAATACCAATAATTAAGAAAATAATCACTCTTTTTAGGATCAAAAGAAAAAAAAATATTCACAAGAAAAATAATCTCAAGATAAGAAAGAATTTTCCTATGTATTTTGCTAACAATACCTTGGGTTAAAGTTAGAGAAGAGAGAAAATGAGCGTTTAATTGATCTTGAAAAGCTGACTAATTATAAACTAGTTGGTTTTAAAACAAAGAGCTTTTTTAATTAAGAAATTTAAAAAGCTTTAAAATACATCAAAAATTGGGTGAAAGCTAATTAAACTATGATTGAAAGGAGTAATTTTAATGAAGAATCTTTTCAGAACATTAAAATTTTTACCACTTGCCTTGTTGATTTAAAGAATAAGTTTGACTAAATTCTTAATAAGAATTTCGAAAAACTGCTTAACAACTAATAATTAGAAGATTTAGATAAAATCAATGGATTACTTGATATTTTAAATAAAAAATAAAAACAAGAAGAATTTGAAGATTAAAATGAACTTTAAATGTTAAATGACTTTTCAAATTTAGTGAATAATAAGAGCAGAAATGAATTAATTGATAGTAATTCAAAAATAGCAAGTTAGTAAACATTAGATTATAGCTCTTAATAAGATAATAATTCTGATGCTTAATCTTTTATTTCAGATTTAACTGATAACTCCATAAATTCTGAGAAACTAAAATTGACAAAAGAGTAGAAGGAAGAATTTAAAATATTCAGTTTAAAGCTCTTTAAAAGATTTTAAGAATGCCTAAAACTGGAATATGAGATGAATAAAAGAAATTTACCTGCTTATTATGCTAGATAAGAAATGCAAAATCTACTTGAAGTTTCTAATCCATTTATTTTATTAATGGGTTCTACAGGAAGTGGTAAAACAACTTAAACACCTTAAGTTCTTTATTAACATCAACTAATGGATGATAAAAAGTTCAATAAAGTTATTTACTGTGTCTAGCCAAGAAAAATAAACTGTTTAAGCATTTCTGAAAGAGTAGCTAATGAAATGGGATGTAAATTAGGTGAAAAAGTAGGATATTAGGTGGGTTATTCTTTAAATGAAAAGAAATTTAACAATTTCACAAAAATTATTTTTATCACTGAAACAATTTTAATGAATATGTTAGTCAAACAAAATAAGTAGAAAGGTAAGTAAAATAAAAAGAGTTTATCTAGCTACTGTAGTTATATAATTCTTGATGAAGTACATGAGAGATCTATTAAATCAGATATTATTATGGGTTTAGCTAAGACTATTTTAAGTTAATAAAATGATTTGAAGTTTATCTTATCTTCAGCTACTGTTGATTAAAATATGTATTTTTCATATTTCTAATAATTGAAAATGATAGAAATTCCAGGAAAAATTCATCCAGTTGATGAAGAATTCATCACAGAAGAAGGATCATCAGTTGATAAAGTTATAAAACATTTAAATTTAGTGTTAGACAGAATAGAATAAGGTGTAGAACTTCATAATGGACATGTTCTTGTTTTTATGATAGATGGCCAAGAAATAGATTAATGTATCAAATAAGCCACAAATCTCCCTAAGCTTAACTTGGATAAGTATGTTTTATTGCCACTTCACTCTCTTGTAGAAAAAGAAAAACAAGAACTGGTATTTAAAGAGCATTTCAATAAGGAAAGATAGTAAATGAAAAAAATAATTTTTTCTACAAATATTGCTGAAACTGCAGTTACTATAAACAATGTTACTATCATTATTGACTGTGGTATGGAGAAGGTAGCCAAATTTGATCCCAGAAAGAATATAACATCTATTCAATCTAATTTTATTTCTAAATCTTCTGCTAAATAGAGATAAGGAAGAGCTGGAAGAACCTGTCCTGGTATTTGCTATAAGCTCTATTCTGAAGACGAATATGAAAGCTTTCCTAATGAGAAAGTTCCTGAAATAAGTAGAGTAAATATTGAGCAAGTCTTGCTTTAAATTATTGAAAGTGGTGAAAATGTTGAAACTTTTCCATATTTCGAATAACCTGATCCTTCTATCTTGAAATGCTCTAAGGAAAATTTAATTAGGATTGGGGGTATTGATGTAGAAAATAACTCTCTTACTGAAATAGGAAAAATAATGTAAAAATCTGATCTTGAGCCATACCAAGTAAAATGTATTATTGATGCATATAGATTGAATGTTATAGATTAAGTGATAAATATCTTAGCAGTAATGCCTGAAATTGGTGGATTATTTAAAAGATATGGTGAAAAAAAAAAAAGTCTTTTAGTGAAATTCATAATATTAAAAATGACTACAAAAGTGATTTTCTTAATTATCGTTACATTTATGAACAAATTTATGAAGAATGCAACTTAAGAAAATAGAAAAATTTCTTGAAAACTAATGATATTAAATACTTTGCTTGGAGTAATATCATGAACAGAAGATATAGTTTAAAAAGATTTTGTAAAAAGAATGAAATTAAGCATCCCAGTATCTTTAATAATAAATTTATTTATAATAATTCTGATTCAATCTAAGTTAGAATCTTAAAAGTAATGCTTAATACTTACATTAATCAAATAGCAGTATTTTCAGGAATCAGGTCTCTAGGATTCATAGACATGATATCTAATATTTGCTTTATTATTCATCCATAATCGTAATACTTTAAACAGTAATTCGACAAAGGAGCAATTATGCTTTATGGAAATATAGAAGAAAGAGAAAAATCAACATATGCAAAGCATGTTTCAGAAATTTAATTAGACTGGCTGAAAGATAAAATTTTATTCTCAGCAAATGCATATTAAAAAGTGGTGTAAAATGTAGATGAGGCTTAAAATAATGATTATCATTACAAAATTGAAGTGTCCAATTTCATGATTCACCAATTCAGGAAATTATTATAGGAAAAAGTTGAAGAAAAATTCAAAGAGTATTCCGATATTTATCCAAAAGCAAAATCATTTTTAGTTTATGATTGCGAATTATGCCTAATCAAAGTTGCAAGTACAAAAGAAGGGAAAATTCACTTTGAAAAAAAAATTTGGGTAAATTCATTGAAGATCTGATCAACAAAAAAAGAAAAATTCACCGTAAAAAAGTAATTATCCGTAAATTCAAAGATTCTTAAAATTATGCTGTCATAGGAGAAGGGTATAATATAATTGACATTCTTTTACCCAATTAATTTGTTAAAGTTAAAATAACTAATTTACCAACTAAGAATCAAAAAGGTTAAGAAATAAATAAGTATTAGGTTGAAACTTAATTCAAATTAAAAAGTAATGAGTATTACTATGATTTGTTCATTCATAAATCTGAGAAAAGCTCATATGCTTAAATACAATTTTTGACTTATGAAGCTGCAAAAAATTTTATTCTTGAAACAAATCTTAATATCCAAAAAAAGAATAAATCAATTGTAGTTGTTGGTGTTCCTGAATCAAATATCAGTAATGATGTATTTGAAAAATTCTCATTAAATGTCTAAATACCTACAGAAAAACCTACAGGAATAGGCTATTTGAATTTTGGTAATTAAGAAGACAGAGAAAAAACCTTTTTATATTTAAGAAATAGAGGTATTCTTAAGTAATAAACTGAAGAGAAGAATAATTAAAAAGAAACTATTTATTAAATCAAACTTTCGAATTTGAAATTAAACCAAGATGAAGAATATCTTGAGAAGTAAGTGTAGTAAGATTTTAATGGATTTATTAATGCTGAAATCCAAAGAAATAAAAAAACATACACATCACTTGCCTTATTAGAACAAGAAATGTATGAGACAATAATAAAATTAAGATCTTATGCCTCTTCAATTGTTAATCCAGAAGATGTTTCCAAAATATTTCTTAATGTTGAGCAGGAAAAAATAGGTTATTTGAATGCAAAAATAAGTTTTCCAAAAAGATAATATTGTGAAAACTTCTGTAAAACCTATTAAACTGAAATAACTGAAAATGGCCCACTGAAAATTTAGTTTAACAACTTTGTATCTTTTTTTGTAGAATAAGATATATTCAATTTACTAAGAGATGAATATAATAATTTTAAATCATAATCAGAAAATCAATCAATTTAATTTGATGAAACATAAAAAGATAATAAAGTTCTCATTTAAATTACTGTAAATTCAAATAATTCTGCTAAGATCTTAAACTTGAATCTTTCTTAACTAAAAACTATCTTTAAATCTTAAAAATTAATATTTGATTTTGAATACTGGTAATTACAGTTATGGATAAATAAAAAGAAAAATTAAAATAAATCTAAGAAGAAAACTAAGTTATCATCAAAAAAAATGATAAAAAATCTTTCATTAGCATATGGTTTAAAGTAAATAATCCAAATTAAAGAAAATAAGTTTTAAGTTTAATAGAAGAAGAAGTGAAATCTCTTTTAGTAAGCAAGAAGAGCTTATTCATTAATAGATATACCCAAATTAATAATTTAATTTTATTCTTAGAAGAAAAATAAAGATAATCAAAACTTAAATTCAATAAAACTGACAAAAAAATTTTCATCGAAGGTTAAATTTAGCAATTGAATGAAATAATCTAGTAAATTAATCAAAGATTTAGAAAACCTTTGAAAGATGATATCATCTGCTAGATTTGTTTTGAATCATAAAATCTAGAAAGACTTGATTAATGTGGATGTCTTTACTGCAGAGAGTGTATTGCAGAATATATTATTACTTCTTCATCAAAATTTGATGTACTTTGCTGTCCAAATCATTCTAATATTTCAATAACATTAGAAGATTCTTATGATATAATCAACTCTATTGAAGGAGACACTCTTATAGAAAAAAAAATAAATGATAGATTAGACGGCTGGAAAAACTAATTAAACAAGTTTAAATTTATAAGATGTCCCCAAGTTAATTGTGATTCTTTCTTTGGTAGAGTTTATAAAGATACAAATGGAGAATACATAGATTTGAGTCTTCCTCATAGTATACGCTGTGGTGAGTGTTCTAAATCATTTTGTTTACTTTAAACAGCTAGTGATATAAAAGATTCTAATATTCATGAATGTCATGATGGTAAATGTGAAAATAGATAGGATAAAGCTTTTATTAAATAAATGCTTGAAAATGAAGGTGGTAAATTATGTCCTTCATGCTAAACTCCAATAATAAAAAATGAAGGATGTGATCATATGACATGTAAATTATGTAAAACTCACTTTTGCTGGAGATGTTCAAATATTTTTAGTGAAGATGTGATTTACAAACACTTAAGATAGTGCTAAAAATTATGATCGAATAATAATATTCATTAATTGTTTTGATAAACTAGTTATTTTTGATTTGTTTTTTTAATTAATTTTCACTCTAAATTTATAAAATTGGTCTTTTTTTGAAGATGGAAATGAGGATGTTTGAAATAAAAAGATTGTCATATTATTAAAATTTTACCTCTATTTATTCTTAATTTGAAAATAATCCATAATTAATGAAGACTTTAATTTATGAGAATTCATGGTAAAAAAATTAATTAATATTATCAATTTTTTTTATTTCTTCTAAAATTTCCAGAAGTTCTATTTTTACTAAATAAATAATTAGCTCTTACATCTTATTTAAAAAAGAATTTTAATTAGATCATTATTTTTTTAATTAATATTTGATGACATAATTTGATTGGATTTCTTTATCTGCTTTCTATTTTGATCAAAATTAAAAATAAAAATATTTTATTTCACATTTTCATAATTTAAAATGGCTATTTTTAATTGCTCAAAATCTTAATCAAATATTTATTAAAGAAAAATTAGAAAATAAAAAGATAAATTAAAAAAATGGGTAACTGTTTGAAAATAAAAAAACAAAATAATAATTAAAATGGCAAAACTCTAGAAAAATATTCTTATTTATAAAATATTTCGTAAAGCTCTAGGAATGGAGTAGATTTTTAGGGAAAAGATAATGAAAAGGAAGAAAAGAATATTCATCAAACAAATTAAGGAAAAATCA
>JH720391.1:170039-204482 GCA_000231825.2 Tetrahymena elliotti 4EA
TGCTAATAATAGGAAAATTAATATCATAACTAATTGAACGACTAGTCAAATAGCAATCCAAGTGATTATTCTGAAAATGATGACTAAAATATTGAAATACAAAACAATTAAATTATTAAGGATTTTAATTACTTAGAACAATAATAATAGTTGATTATCTAATAAAATCACCCTTTTTTGAATAAAAACATAGGAAAAAATTCTGAAAAAGATGACGAAAATATTTAAGTACAAAACAATTAAATTATTTGGGATTTTAATTACTTAGTATTATAATAGTAGTTGAATAATTAATAAAATCACTCGTTTTTGAATAAAAACATAGAAAATAATGCATAAGAAAAATTATAAAAACCTAAATATAATAAATTATTTCAGGATGAAACAGAATTTTCCTATGTATTCTGCCAACAATACCTTGGATTAAAATTAGAAATCTAAAGTAATGAACATTTAATTGAACTTTAAAAGCTGACTAATTCTAAAGTAATTGATTCTAAAACAAAGAAATCTTTGACTTAGGAGATTCAAAAAGCTTTAAAATATATTAAAGATTGGGTACAAGAGAACTAAATCATTATAGAAAATAGTAATTTTAATGAAGAATCTTATAAGAACATTAAAATATTTACCACTTATGTTGTTGATTTAAAGAATAAATTTGACTAAATTCTTAACAAGAACTATGAAAAATTACTAAAAAACTAATCATTAGAAGATTTTGATAAAATTAATGGAATACTTGATATTTTAAAAATTAATGAGAAAAATTAGCAATTTGAGGATTAATAAGAACTTTAAGAGTTAAATGATTTTTAAATTTTGGTAGATAATGAAAGTAAAATTTAAAATACACACTAAAATTTATAAATAGAGGAAATAAATGACAAGACTTAAAAAGAAGATAATTCTTATAATTCAAATTTTGCGTAAGATTTTATTAATAACCCCAAAAATACTGAGAAACTAAAATTGACAAAGGAGTAGAAGGAAGAATTTAAAATATTCTGTTCCAGCCTCTTTAAAAGATTTTAAGAATGCTTAAAGTTGGAATATTAAATGAGTAAAAGAAATTTACCTGCTTATTATGCTAGATAAGAAATGTAAAATTTACTTCAAGTTTCTAACAATCCATTTATTCTATTAATGGGTTCTACAGGGAGTGGTAAAACAACTTAAACACCTTAGGTTCTTTATTAACATCAACTATTAGATGAAAAAAAGTATGATAAAATTATTTACTGTGTCTAACCAAGAAAAATAAACTGTTTAAGTATTTCTGAAAGAGTAGCTAATGAAATGGGATGCGAATTAGGAGAAAAAGTAGGATATTAAGTTGGCTATTCATAAAATGAAAAGAAATTTAATAAATTCACAAAAATTATTTTTATTACTGAAACAGTACTTCTGAATATATTAGTCAAATAAAATAAACAAAAAGACAAGTAAAACAAAATGGATCAATTCAGTCATTGCAGCTATATAATTCTTGATGAAGTGCATGAAAGATCTGTTAAATCTGATATTATTATGGGTTTAGCTAAGAATATTTTTACTTAACAAAATGATTTGAAGTTTATCTTATCTTCTGCTACTGCTGATAAATAAATGTATTTTTCATATTTTTAATAATTGCCAATGATAGAAATTCCAGGAAAAATCCATCCAGTTGATGAAGAATTCATCACAGAGGAGGGATCATCAGTTGATAAAGTTATAAAACATTTAAATTTAGTGTTAGTCAGAATAGAATAAGGTGTAGAACTTCATAATGGACATGTTCTTGTTTTTATGATAGATGGCTAAGAAATAGATGAATGCATCAAATAAGCCTCTAATCTTCCTAAATTTGACTCTGAAAAGTATGTTTTATTGCCACTTCACTCTCGTATAGAAAAAGAAAAACAAGAACTTGTATTTAAAGAGCATTTCAATAAAGAAAAATAGTAATTGAAAAAAATAATTTTCTCAACAAATATTGCTGAAACTGCAGTTACTATTAATAATGTTACTATTGTTATTGACTCTGGTATGGAGAAAGTAGCTAAGTTTGATCCCAGAAAGAATATAACATCAATTCTATCTAATTTTATTTCGAAATCTTCTGCTAAATAGAGATAAGGAAGAGCTGGAAGAACATGTCCGGGCATTTGCTATAAGCTTTACTCTGAAGAAGAATATGAAAACTTTCCTAATGAGAAAGTTCCTGAAATAAGTAGAGTTAATATTGAGTAAGTCTTACTTTAAATTATTGAAAGTGGTGAAACTGTAGAAACTTTTCCCTATTTTGAATAACCTGATCATTCTATTTTGAAATGCTCTAAGGAAAATTTAATTAGAATTGGGGCTATTGATTAATAAAATAACTCTCTTACTGAAATAGGAAAAATAATTTAAAAATCAGATCTTGAGCCATATCAGGTTAAATGTCTTATTGATGCATATAGACTTAATGTAATAGATTAAGTTTTAAATATTTTAGCAATAATGCCAGAAATTGGTGGATTATTCAGAAGAGATGATGAGAAATTAAAAAAATCATTTTGTGAAAATCATGATATTAGTAATCAATGTAATAGTGATTTTATTAATTATCATTATATTTATGAAAAAATTCATGAATCATTTAAAATTGATTAAGAGAAAAATTTCTTGAAAGAAAATGATATAAAATACTTTGTTTGGAATAATATTATGAACAGTAGATACAGTTTAAAAAGATTTTGCAAAATGAATGAATCTAAACATCCTGAAATATTTAATAGTAATATTGATAGTTCTGATACAGTTGAAGTGAGGATCTAAAAAGTCATGCTCAATACATTCATCAATCAAATAGCAGTATTTTCAGGAATTAGGTCTCTAGGGTTCTTAGATGTGATATCAGATATTAATTTTATTATTCATCCATAATCAGAATAATTTAAAAACAAATTCTAGAAAGGAGCAGTTTTGCTTTTTGGAAGTATAGAGGATAGAGAAAAAGCAACATATGCAAAGCACATTTCAGAAATTAAATTGGAATGGTTGAAAGATAAAACTTTATTTACTGAAATTACTTATTAAAAAGTTATTGGAAATATTGAGGAAGTTTTAAAAAATGATTATCATTACAAAATTGAAGCATCAAATTTCATGATTTGTTAGTTTAGAAAATTATTATAGACAAAAGTATAAGAAAAATTCAAAGAATATTAAGATATTTATCCAAAAGCAAAATCGTTTTTAGTTTATGACAACGAATAATGTTTAATCAAAGTTGCAAGCACTAAACAAGGAGAAAATCACTTTAATTAAAACAGACTAGGTAATTACATAGAAGCTTTGATCAAACAAGAAAGAAATATTCATCGCAAAAAAGTTATAGTCAGAAAATTCTAAGAATCTGAAAAGTATGCTGTAATTGGAGAAGGGTATAAAATAATAGACATTTTTGATTCTAATTAGTTTGTTAAAGTTAAAGTAACTTGCTTACCTCTAAGCAATTCATTTGGTTAAGAAATAACAAAGGATACAGTCGAAGCTCAATTTAAGTTAAAAACAAATTAAAATTACTATGATTTATTCATTCATTAATCTGAAACTATCTAATATGCTTAAATACAGTTTTTTACTTCCAAAGCAGCAAGATAATTTGTTGAAGAAACAAATCTTTATATCTAAAGCAGCAGGAAATCAATAAAAGTCGAAGAAGTTTTTGAATCAAATTTCAAAAATAATGAATTTGAATAATTCTCAATAAATGTTTAGATACCTACTGAAAAACCTAGTGGTTTAGGTTATTTAAATTTTAATAATTAAGGTGGTAGAGACGAAGCCTTTTCAAATTTGTTATACAAAGGCTATCAAATTGAAAAAAGTGAATGGAAGAAGAAATAATCAGAAAAAATTTTCTAAATAAAATTTAAGAATTTAAATTTAAATTAAAACGAAGATTATCTTGAAAATTTGTTACAATATTAATAATAAACTGGATTTACTTATGCTTAAATTATAAGACAGAAAAAATCGTTTGACCCAGAAGAAAAAGAAAAGAAAGATAGAATTGTAAATAAATTAAGGCTTTAAGCAAATAAAATTGTAAGCAAAGAAGAAGTCTAAAACATTTATTTCAATGTTGATGATGAAAAATCAAGTTATTTGAAAATCAAAGTAGGTCTTCCAAAAAGACAATATTGTGAAAGCTTCTATAAAGCCTTTTAAAATGAAATGACAGATAATGGTCCACTGAGAATTTAATTTAATATTACTTTATCTTTTGTTGTTGATTTAGATGCATTTAATTTTCTAAAAGATGAATACAACAAATTTAAGGTAGCATCAAAAAATGGATAGATCTCATTCAAAGAAAAATTAAAAGAAGATAAAACTATTATTTAACTTTCTATCTTTAAAATAGAATTTACAAACATTCTCAACTAGAAATTTTCTTAACTGAAGAATCTCTTTAAATAATATTAATTAATATTTAATGTTAAATAATATTAACTTGGTCAAGTTATGCATTCATAAAAATAAATATTAAAATAAATTGAAAAGTAATACAAATTGATAATCAAATATGATGTTAAAAAATCTATTGTTGGAGTTTGGTTTAAAGAAAGTAATCCAAATTTAATAAAAAAGATCTTAATTCTTATTGAAGAAAAAATTTTATCTCTATTAGTAAGCAAGAAGGCTATATCCCTTAACAGATACAACAAAATTGATAATTTGATTTTGTTCTTAAAATTAAATTAAAAGTAATTCAATTTTGTATTCAATAAAACAGATGAAAAAATTATCTTAGAAGGTTAAATTTAGCATTTGAATGAAATAATCTATTAAATAAACTTAAAATTTAGAATTCCTTTAAAAGATAATAGTATCTGTTAGATTTGTTTTGAATCAAAAAATCTTGATAGACTTGATTAATGTGGATGCCTTTTCTGCAAAGATTGTATGAGTGAATATATTATTACATTTTTGCCAAAAATTTATGTACTTTGCTGTCCAAATCATAGCAATAGTCCTATTACTTTAGGAGATTCTTATAATATAACCAATTCTTTTGAGTAAGATAATCTTATAGAAAAAAAGTTAATAGTATGATAATTAATTGAAAAAACCTATTTTACTCATTTAAATTTATCAGAAGTATTCAGGTGAGTGCTCTAAATAATTTTGCTTAATTTGAACTACTTGCTATTGGCTTATATAAATTCAAATTCTTCTTAATGCAAATGTGAAGTAAAGAGTATTATGCTTTAATAAAAACTGAAAAAAAAATTAATGAAAACAAATGGCAATATAAAATTTTAACAGCATTATTTTATTAACAAATTCTTTATTACTGTTCATTATAATAAGATTCTGAAATTTATTTTGTTTAATCTCTAGATTCTATTTTTTACTAAACACATTAAATTTTATCAAAATATTCTAAATTCTCAATACAATTTTGATTTCGAAAAAATTTTAATTTTGAAATACTATCATTCTAATTTTTAGGAATTTCAAAAGTAATTAATTCAATAAAAAATAATTTATTAATAAAAAATAAAGTATTTAAATTTATTTTTTTCACTTTTATCTTTTTAAATATTTAGACTTATTTTTTGATGCTTTTAATTTTAATATAAAATTGTTCATTTTGTTTGATAATTGGTGATAAAATAAAGTAAATTTTATGACAGAAAATAAAAAAATATTGAAGAAGCATTAATTTTTATTAGCAATAATCAATTTTAAAAAAGCTCAGTCAGATAAAATAATTAGTAAAATACTTTGAAAAAATAACTCAATCTTCAATCAAATTCATCAACAATAAAAACTTCTCTTAAAATATATGTATCTAAGTTATTGCTTAACCAAAAATAAAATGAGAGATCTTATAACTCAGCAATTTATCTTTTTTATCGTTTCTTAACTCTTTTATGATTGTAATCTGGATAATCTAAAATTTATAATAACCTTCCTTCCTACCAAACTCTCAATTCTATCATGCTATTTTTATTTGTGCAAAAATTAACACCTTTCATATTTTTAGATACACTATAATCTATACAAAATTTGATTTAATTATCTGATAATTCAAAATGACGGCTTGATAACACAATTAAAAATCTAATAAAACAAATAGATGTAAAAACTATCTAGATTGAATGAGATACAACACATTCATATTTTATATACATTTCAATTTTAGAAATTCAGAAAAGTATTTTATTTTTAACATGAAGAAAAGTAAAGTTATTTTTAAAAAAATAAAAAATCAGAAAGAAAGAAAGAAATAAATAAGAAGTATATTACATTGACAAAAATTTTTATTTTTTGATGCCTCCTTCCCCCAAAAATAATTTTTTTAAATTTAATTTGAGAAAAAATTTTGTTAATTGAGGGTGTTTGTTAGAATTGATATTATGCTAGTTAATTATTATTTATTTTTTTCAAAATAAAATACAAATTTCCATTTTATTCAAATATTTCTTTGTTATTAAATATTATTATTTTTTTTAAAAAGTAACTGTGATATTGATGAAACTTAAATATTAGGATTATCTAAAGAATTGTCAAAATTTTTTCATCTCAAAACTTTCACTCTATTCCTTTTGTAAAAATTTTAAAATTGACTTTAAATTTCACAATAACTAAGCCATTTTAGTATGGAAATTTGATTTATTTGATTCTTCTTTATTAATTTTTATGACGAGAGGTTTTATGGTCTGAGCAAACAAACTCTCATAATTGTTTTAAGATTAACCTAGTTTATTATAAAGCTATTTATTAAATTATTAAATAGGCAATTCTTTATCATTAGAAATTAGAAAAAGAAATTTTAACCTAACACTTCAATTATTGCTTTCAAATGAAATTACTATTATTTTTTAATTGATTTGTTAAAATACATGATAATTCTTTTAAAAGAAACAATTATATTGGAGATTTGGGAGTAGAAGAATTGGGCTAAGGATTAGCAAAATGCTCTAATCTCTAAAATTTGATTCTTTAACTATTTTCTTTTAAAGTTAAATTTACATTTTAACATTTTTCTCTTCTTTTTTTATTTCTTTTCTTTATTTAATTTTAATTCTTATATTTTTAAAAGAGATAATAACATTGGTATAACAGGTATAAATGTATTGGTATAAGAATTATAAGAATGCTTTAATCTTTAATCTTTGACCCTTTAACTCAAGTAATTACAGGGTTTCAAAATTAATTTAGAATTTGAGAAAAAATATATTTTGACTGGAACAAATAATATTTTCCTGTTAATTTTTATTTATTGTTTCAAATTAAATTCTTATTTTCATTATTTTTAGGGAGGTTTAATTATAGTGGTTACAAAAAAAACAATTATATATTCCATATGATTATATGATAGTATTTATAATGGTATTTTCTAACCATTAAAACTACACCTCCCCCCTCTTTTTAACTCTACAAATATTTCTTAAAAAATTTTTTTATTATTATTTATTTATTAAAAGAGACAATTAAATTTCTTCAATTGGAGCAGAAGAATTGGGATAAATGTTAAAAAAATACTCTTAACTCTAACTCTTTAACTTGAGCAAAATAGCGTTTAAAAATAAATTTTTTGAAAAAAAATAAAGCTTTAATTTTGATTTAAATACATTAAATTTCTGTTTTTTATTTTTATAAAAGGAATAATGATATTTATGCTTTAGGAGTTCAAGGATTTGCATAAGAATTAACAGAATATTCTAATCTTTAAATTTTGAATCTTAACTTTAAGTAAAAATAGACCTTTAATATTTAATTTTTATTTGTGAATTATTCACTTATTTTTCAAATTCAATTTAGATTTCTTTTTCTTCATATTTCTTTCTTAAATTTATATTGTTAAAAGCCAAAATAAAATTAAAGATATGGGAGCATAAGAATTAGGATAAGTATTAGCAAAATTAACAAAAGTTCAAACTTTGAACCTAAATCTCTAGTAAAAATTATCTTTTCAATGAATTTTGAATAAAAAAATAAATAAAACCTTTAAAAAGTGCAAAAATTTGATTTCCTTAAAGATATTGTTATTTGCTAAATATACTTTTCTTAATATTTCTTAATTTAATTGAAGTTTTTATTACTTTTTAAAAGTTTAAATTTTATTGATGATATGGAAGCTTAAGGGTTGGGATAAGGAATTGGAAAACTTATTAATCTCTAAACTTTGACCCTTTAGCTGCTAAAAGTATTGCTTTAACGGCTAAAATAAAATATTGAAATTTTAACAAGGTTTAGGGTATATTAATATTATTTAATTAAAAAATATCAATCAATAAGAAAAAGAAATAAAAAAATGCTTGATAAAATTTCATATATTTTTTAGCTGGCTAAAACTCTTTTTTTTGAGCTAATTAGCCACTAAGAGTTTTTAAAAATATTCTCACCACTGATTCAAGATAAACAAACAAAGTTTCAATCCCAATTGTTTATTATATTAATTGATAATAATAAATCAGGAGTATTTATATCAATAACAGATTCAATAGGTTTGGAATTAAAAATATGATTGATCACAGTAAAAGTAATATTTTTATACCCTGTATGTATTACTACTATTTGTAGTGTTACAGTGATTTTTATATAAATTATTTTGTTTTTTAAAATATTTCATTAAAAGTAAGAAGAAAAAAAATAATATAGTAGAATAAGCTATAGTCTGATAATATCTTAGATGTAATAACTAGATTTCTAAAGTGATACACAAGTATTACTATTTTTATTAATACAGTGTCTTTTATTTAAATGATTGAATTTTTGAAAGGAATAATTAATTTAATTTATTTTAAATGAAATTTATCTTCAAAAGTAAGAGAAAATTAAAAATAGAATGTAGAAGAATAAGCAATAGTTTAATAATATCTTAAATGTAATAACATTATTTCTTTAGTTGTTCAATTATTTTATTTTTTTAATTCAATAGCTAAAAAACTCTGATTTTTCTTTGATAACTAATCTTGAAATAATTCTCAAGTAATCAATCTTTTTTGAATTAATTTTAAAATTGTTTCATTTATTTTACTAATCAATTGAGCTTATTTAAAATCAATAGTTGATTATTTAATTCATTTATTTTGAAAACCTCATTTTAAAATATTTTTTTTTATTTAATTTTCTATTTGTTTTCTTTTATTTTATTTTTATTTTAGTTTTTTGATGACAGTTTAAAACATGTTTTTGAAATGATAAAAAGTAAAGAAGAAGATCAAAGCTTAACAGAATTATATTATGGTATAGCTCAATGTACTAGTCTTTAAACTTTGAAACTCAGGTTCAAGTAAAAATAATAAATACTTTTAATTCAAACTTTACACCTTGCTTGACAAATTTAAATAAAATATTATATCGGCAAAAAAACTAGTTCTTTATTTATTGTATATTTATTTACTTTTTTAGTTTATTAATCTGATTGATTTTTTTAATATTTTTTTGCCACTTAAACATTTAATAAGATATTTATCCAATGGCTAGTAGATGTTGATTTTTAACTTTTTTTAAATTAAAATTGAAATAGTTTATTTTTTATTTCTTCAACTCTAATTGATCCATTTTCTTTTATTTTCTCCGAATTAATTTTTTAATTCTGACTTAAATTTTTTTGAATTTTAATAGTGAAAATCAAATTGGTGACAAAGGAGTATCATGCTTAGGTTCTGGTTTAGCTCACTGTATTAATCTCTAAAATTTGAATCTTGATCTAAAGTAAATAGTTTAAAATTTTATATTTTTATATTTAAAAAACTAAGCATATAAGTTTAATAAATGAATGAATTAAAATTTAATTTTTTATATTTTTCTATGATTTTCAGCTTTTCTACCAGGAAATATTTTGCTTTGTTTAATATTAATTTGATTATATCTTACAAAATAATTTAAATAAGCATTTATTCACTCAGTCAACTTATTTTTAATTTTTATTTTTAAATTCTTTTTTGTTAATTTTTTTCATAATTTAAACTAAATTTTATTTTTCTTAAAAATTCAAGTCATGATAAAATTAGTGATAAAGGTTTAAGTAGTTTTCTTTATAGCTTAGCCCACTGCAATAATCTTTCAACTTTGACCCTTAGCTTAACGTAAAAAAAAAATTACAAATAAATAATAAGTAGAAATTTAAAGTTTAGTTTTGACCATAAAAGAATATTGATAAACTATTTGTTTTTCTACATAAATTATAACTTTTTAAATTGAAAATTTAATTAGTTCTTTCACTTAATATAATTAAATCAGTCGTTATTTACCAAACAAAAACAATCAACTCAAATTTTAAAAATTACTTTTTTGTTTCAAATTAATAATTTAATCAAATCATTTTTATGCTTCTTTTTCTTCTTTTTCATATCCAACATTTTTAATTTTAATTTAAAAACTATTTTTTATAATATTAAAAGGGTCAATAAAATCAGTTTCAGGGACTCTTCAGCCTTAGGCTCAGGTTTAACTTACTGCAAAAATCTCTAAAATTTGACACTTGATCTAAGGTAAAAAATTATATTTTTCAATAACATATTACATTTGAATTAACCTAAAAAAATCAATATAAAAAGTATACACTCTAAGTGATATGTCCTGTTTCATTATTATTTGTTTATAGAGTTTCATTTTAATTGTTTGATCATTTTTTTTAATGATAGCTTTGATTAAAATAATTAAATCGGGTATTTATTGATACTGTTTGTACACAAGATCGATATCTTGTTCGATATTTTCTTTAAATTTTTTTTAATTTATTTTTTCTAACAACTTTGCTATTTTATATTAAAAAATATTTTTTTCTTCATAATAAAAGGGGAAATTAAATTTTTTAGAATGGTGGTTCATTATTAGGCTCGGATTTAGCTCAATGCACTAACCTTTCATTTTTAAAACTTAATTTGTTGTAAATAAATTTTATTAAATTTTTTTGATTTTAATTTATATTTTATTTATTCAAAATATTAAAAGAAAAAATCTTAAAATAACAAATAAATAAAATCTTAGCAGAATTAATAAAAAATTTAGATTATTTCTATTATTGCAGTCTTCCCCATCTAATTAACTATGATTCTTTGATATATTATTTCATTTTGATGGATTAATTAAATTAGCAATTCATTTTTCTAAGTCATTTCTGATTTTTCATTTTTTTTAATTTGAATTAAAAAATTTTTATTTTTTATTTTTTTTGATTATTTTCATTCAACTTTACTTTCATTTTCTACCAACCAACTTTTTTAACTTAAAATAAAATATATTTTTCTAAATATTTAAAGATGGAATAAAATTGGTGATAAAGGTTTGTCAGGTCTCAGTTCTGGTTTAGCTAGTTGCACTAATCTCTTTGTTTTGATTCTTAACCTTTAGTAAAAAAATCTTGATCATTCTTATGAAATATTTTTTTTATTTCATGAAATGAAATAAAATGGTTAATTTAATATAATCTTTTATATTTAATTAAAACTTACTAAACTTATCTTACACTTTTAATTTCATTCTTTTCAACTTTAATTTTCTATTTTTAATCTAAACATATTTCTTTTTATTATGAAAGAGGAAACAAAATTAGTGAAAAGGGAATATCAGATTTCGGCTCAGTTTTAGCTCACTGTTCTAATATCTCAACTTTAAAACTTGATGTAGGGTAATTAATAATGGTTTTATTTTGAAATATATTTTCCATAAAAAACCAATAAAAAAAAGTTAATATTTATCTCAGTGTAAGAAATAAAATTTTTATGGTCGATCTCTTGATGACTTGTTAGATTTTTAATTTAAAGGGGTCAATATAAATATAACTGATAGCTTTTCAAATTACTAAGAATAATAATATTTTTCTAATACTATTAGTACTAAAGACCAAAATTTATTATCATCTAACTACTATAATATAAATTTGAGAAAGGAAAATAGAAAAAACAAAAGTACAAATATCAACTAATTTTTTTATTCAGTTAAACAGATCTGTCTCTCTTTACTAATTTTTCTAATTTTTAAAATTTTTTAAATTATTTTTTAGATAGATATCATAACCTTTTGCTTTTGTTTCAAAATATTTTTAACATTAAGGAATCCAAATTTTTTTTATTTAAAAAGAATCAATTAAAAGAGTGGACAAAGTTTTGCTTTTGTCTTAGTATGGTATAATAATATATCAGCTTTAAAACTTAATTGAATATAAAAATAGTTTAAATTGTTCCAACTAATGTATTTCAATAAATTATTTAAAATAATTAAATTAAAAGAATTAAATAAAAGTTATATTGATAAAAAACTCATACTGGTGTTTCAATAGTTAGTTACAAGCTTTTTTTTATTTTTTATTCATATGAATTAACATCACTTTACCCATTACTTATTGTACTTAATACATAAAGAAGTTATTTGTTTATTTAATCTAATATGCTTGAATATATTTTTAAAATAATTTTAAATTTATTATTTTTGTTTTTCAATTTATTTCATTTTCACTTCTTATTAAAAGAGGAAACGAAATTGGTAGCAAAGGTGCTTCAGGCTTGGGTTAAGGTTTAGCTTGCTGCTCTAATCTTTCATCTTTGAGGCTTTATATAAGGTAAAAGGAATTGAATTATTCACTAATATTTTGCATTTTGATAAAAAAAGATCTCTTAAAAAAAATAAAAATAAGAAATAAACTTTAGAAAGTTAGAATATAAATTTTGTTTAAATTATTAGCTTTCAATTAATTAATAAAATTTTTTAACAGAAGTATAATTCCTCTGTTCTTCTATTAATTTAAAAAATATATTGAATTTATTTGCTTTTGAGCAAATTTTTCGACGAGACAATATTTTTTTTTTTTTGAAAACAAATCATGCTATTTCTAAATATTTTAGCTCTTGTTCGATTGGTGACCAAGGCTTATCAGGATTAAGTTCAAGCTTAGCTAAATGCACAAGACTATACAATTTAGCACTTAATCTTAGGTAATCAGATTTTAGTTTTGATATCTATGTTAAATATTAGCAAAATAAAAAGGAATTTTTCATTTCTAGTTTTTTTTTGTTGACAAATTTATACTTGCTTATTTGATTGATTACTTATTAATAAATACTTGAATGATTTATTATTTATCTAATATTAAAAGATAGAACAAAATTAATTAGTCATCTCAAAAATTGTTTCAGACAAAATTACTTAAAATTAAAAGATTAGTAAAACTTGATATCTATTGGTGATTGGCTGACTGACTTATTCACTCATTAACTTAAAAAATAATTATGAATACTTTTCAGATATTAAAATTGGTAAAATATCCTAAACATTTAATATTTAAAGAATATTCTTTTTAAATATATCTTAATTTAGTTAATAAAATTTAATACAAACAACAAATAAAATTAATGAGTCATCTTTAAAACAGTTTCAAAAACAATTACTTAACAAAAAAAGGTTAGTAAAATTTGATTTTATTGGTGAGATTGATTGAATATTCACTTTATCATAAATTAACAATAATATTATATGTATTTTTTTGAAAATGTATTTGTAAAAATGAATTAATTTACTTCATAAAACTTAACTAAAATCTGTAGAAAATGAATCTATTCAATATTAAAAACCTTGAAAAATAAAAAAAATTTAAAATAAGTTAACTTTTTTTGTGCTAATTTGAATACATTTTTTATTATTTATTTTGATTTGTTTGTTTATAAAAGAAATAAATGATCAATAAGAAATGAATTCCAGATATGATTAACACTTTAACATTTTTAAAATTAAATTTTTAATAGAAAGAATTAAAAATTAAAAAAATTAAGATTTATAAAGATTATATGTAGATTTAGAAATATAATAAGAATATATTAAGTATCATAATTTCCATGTTTCAAATTAGCTAGCCTATCAAAGTTTATTTCTTATCTGATGTTTACTTTTCAGCATTTACCACCAGGGCAGCATTATTTAGCTTCTTTCTTAGTGCAAACACAGCAGTTTCCAGTGTTAGGATTGATACAGCAGTATTTAGCATTAGGTTCACAGTTGCATCCTTCTTCAGTCTTACGACATTCGCAACAGACTCTGATACATCCTTCACCAGAACCTTGGCAACTTTTATCACTTTCTAAGTTGCAACAATTTTTAGTTTCACTAGGATAGCAGCATTCTTAGGTTTCACAACATCCCTTAGTATTATCACAAGAAGTTTTATCCATTTTTCTATTGAGTTATTTTATATCTTGGTTTGTTAATATTTTTGATTTCTTGGTTTGTTAATATTTTTGATTTGTTTGCTTATTGTTATTGTTTGTTTTAAATTGATATTCAAAACCTGTCCCTTTATAGATATGCAAACTAGGCGGATTCATGTCTGTATTAAAGAACCACTCTAGGATTTCTTCAAAAGAAAAAAACGAGCTCCTCAAAATTGTATAGGAAATCATGAATCACACTTAAATTCAAAGAAATTTAAAAATAAAAACTTTCTTTTTTGATTTTGAGTGAATCATGAGTAATTCTTCTTTAGATTAACCCATTATACTTACATATTTTGAGTGAATCATGATTTAGTATTCATTATTTTTAACTTGATTTTCATATTGTATGCGATTCATGAGTATTTAATTTGATATTCTTCATAATTATTTTGGCTTTCATGGAGTGAATCATGGGTCAATATTAACTAATTTATATCATTTTGAAGTGATTCATTAGTAAACATTAATAACACAAATGCCTTTAATTTTTAACTATTAAAGTGATTCATGAGTAAAATTATCTAAAAATTTGAAAGAAGCTCATAACTCTAAAAAGACAAATCTTCAAGAAGAAAAGATACAGTTTTCAAATGATATTTTCCAGCATATCCTTGATTAAAAAGGCCATGAAATATATATAAATATTTTAATATTTAGAAATTTTTATTTGATTTTTAAAAGAACACCAAAAAAAGAGAGATAAAGTCATATTAAATAACTTTAAAAGATAAAAATATATTTAATATATTTATTTTTTTAAGCAAAAATAAGAAATAAAAATAAATAATCATTCAAGATAGCGCTACAATTTGATAAAAAAATAAGACAAATTTTGTAATCAAATAGTCAAAACAAATAAAAACTGACTAAATTAGAGAATGATTATAGAAATTTGCTATTATCAGATAAAATATTTATTACAGTAAAATATGATAAAAATGTATTTTTTCGATAGAGTATTAAACTTTTAATTTTATTCTAGAAAAGAATTTACTAGGCATATTCTAATCAATCACTAATATATTTTAATTTCTGTAAAACCATTCTTACATATTAATTAAATAGCAGAAAATATATAGAATAGATAGATAGCAATATTTTTCAAAATTCTAAACTAAATTTAAAAATATTCTTTTAATGTTCAGTTACTAAACACTTACTCATTAAACAAACTTATTTATTTTTAAATTAATAATTTTACTAAAAAGAGTAGTAAATTATGTATTTGAACTGAAATAATAACTTAATTTGTATTAAATGTAATAAATTAGTAATAAAAGATATTAAAAATGATAATATCAATTATTTATTTTGCATATTTGATAAATAATAGATTGACAATATGTTAAACATAGGTGAATTTTATTTGAAATCAAAGCATTTTATTTTCTTATAATTAATTTAGAATAATATTTTAAACAAAGTCACACATAATGAATGCATGTAAAACTTTATGAAATGTTGATTTAATAAATAAAAATAAACCATAAACTGACATTAAAATTAGATACTTTTAGACTTTTTAAATGTTTCTATAAAATAAGTTAAGATTATTTATCTTATAATTTCCTGAATTTTTAATACTTTGCTAATAATAAATTCCAAAAGTAATTTTAAATTTATTGTTTGACTCTACATGTACATGTGAGTTTTTCAATATTAGCAAGGAATAATATTTAGAATTAAAAAGAAAAATCTATTTTTCATTAATATTTTTAATAGTTTTAGACAAAAGAAAAATAAATAAAAAAAATATTTTTATTGTTTTAAACAAAATTAAAATAAGTCTAAGTTTAAAAAAAAAATTTAACCTGATATTTTATCTTTTTATTTAGATATTTTACCCTAAATGAAATCGTAGACAATAAAAAGCCTATGTTTCTCAAACTCAATTAAAATTATAAATGATATTAATTCCCTTTTTTACATATTTCATAATTGTTTCTTAAATCTGTTTTTTATTTGATTATAAAATCTCAATTAAAAATTATTGACATTTTTTATTTTTTTATGAGCCAAAATAATGTTTAAATTTAATGTATTTTTAAATAAATTTAAAAAATATTTCACTTAAAAAATTTCATCATAAAATTTTCACTGTTAAATTAACTGTATTTTTTAAACTGGTTAGTTTTTGGTCTTTAAAAAAAATATTTAGGTCCAAAAGACTGAACAGTTAGGACCGATTAAGACCTTTGCCCACATGAAAGAAAAAACAGCTAATATAATATAAAAATTTTGATTTTTGTTTGATTTTTTTACCATGAAATTTTATATTTTGAGTAGCGTTGGATTCAAAAGAAATAAATAAAGTAAAAAAGAATAAAAATCAGCTTCCTAAAATTTCAGCACTGGGAAATCTGGGAGATAAAAAGAGAGGATATAATTTACTCTAGAAAATTAAATAAATAAGCTAACTTATGTATGATGTTTGCTTAATTTATTATTTTGGTGACAAAATATTAAATAAAATCAAAAAATGTTTTAAAATTTGAAAATTAAAATTAAAAAGAAAATATCAATCTAAATCAAGCTATTTTTAGTAATAAAAAAATATATTTCAAAGGTGAAAATTAATCTAAGAAAATACTATTTTAGTAAGTAAGTACTATTAAAATATTCTTGTAAAAAATAAATAGTAATATTACAAAAGACTAGAGTTAACTTATTCATATCTTTGTGGATTTTTACATAAATATTTAATTGACATTTTAATTAATTTATAATAAATATTTTATTCAAATTTCTACTATTAACTCTCTACTTCATTTATTTGATTTAATTTCAATTAAAAATAATTGTTTTAGGAAAAAGCTAAAAAAATTAATCTACTTGATGAATTTAATAGAAATTCGGTGTCAGTGATATGAAAAGTTTTACGTATTTTTAATGATCAATTTCACAAAAGATATATAAAGCAAAAATTGATCAGCTTAAGTTTAATTTTTCTACTTGTGTAAAGTAAATAGTATTAAGATTAAAAAATTAATATTACTGTGTTTTTTTATTATTTTATTGTTTTTACTAAAAATTATTTGATTAGCTTTAGAAGAGAAATTAATAAAACAAAATTAGAAAAGGTTTAAAATTTAAAAATTGAAATTAAAAATTTTTGAGATCAAAAATGATCAGAAATACCGAAGTCTAAGTATTTATTAGTCATACAAAAAAAAATAGAGAGGAAAAATAATTAAATGATTTAGAAGCAATTTTTCTTTTCCTTCAATAACCTTTTTGTCATCAGAAAAATTTTTGAAAAATATCATGATCTAAAGAAATACAGCAATTTTTTTAAATAATCGATATGTTTTTAATTATACTTCGCTTCATAATTTTAACTGATTTTCAATAAATAGTTTTCAATAGTTTAGAGAATGATAAATAATTCCTGCAATTTTGTATTTGGCAATAAATATGAAATTGCTTAATTCTTTGGATTTTTTGAAATTTTATATTGAATATTTTAAAATTTCTAAAAATGGCTTTTGTTTGTTTAAATTAATAGAAATTTTAATTAATATGCTTAGACGAGGTAAAAGTGAGCAGAAAAGCTTTACAAACATTAAAATTAAGTAGCAGTTTGGTGTTTTTAAAGATTTTTTACATATTTTTGATAAAAAGAATCAGTCAAAAAGTAATATGTAATAGAAAGGTGTAAAGGATTATTTGATTGATTGATTCTATGATATCTCTTTATATGTTGTTCAACGTTCTAAAAAAATCAGAAAAACAAAAAGCGAACATTATTTTTAAAGTAAATTTTGCAAAGTTAGATTGGTTTAAGTTTACTTTTTTTACTTTGATAAAATAAATAAATAATATAAATAAAACAAAAAGCAAAGAGCAGTAATTTAATTAGACAAAATGATTTCTACTAGTGAAGGAAATTAGTCATGTATTTTAACAACTACAAATAGTAACCAAGATGAAATTTTTATTGTTTAAAAGAGAATGAGTAAAATGTTGCAAGTATCAAGAAGGAGCAATTTCTTCAGCTCATTGCTTGAGATAGCGCTTTCATAGAATTTTTTAGAGAGAGCGATGCATTTTATTGTCATTGCCTACTTAATTGTGCCTATTTTATAATTAATTATTAATGCTTATGTTCATTTTAGTCTAATTAAGAATTTTACCCTTTAATTTATAATAATTGCAACATTTGTAAGCAGTAGAGTTGCTAAACTTAGATAATAAGTTCCATTAAGAGTGAAATAATAAGAGAAACATATTTTATTATACTTAATGATGATATTTGATTTAGATTATATTTACCTTATTACGAAATATCCTCAATATACGCAGGAGATTCTCTATGAAAGATCAACATTTTTAATAGAAAGCAATTCCTTTATTTATTATAATTAATATATGAGCTACTTGATATCAAAAGGCTCAGCTTATTATTTGATATCTGACTTTAATATTTTCCTATTTGTTTTCTCATATGCTTTTTCGTTATCACTACTTAGATATAAAGACTACTATCCTAAATAAGAAGATTAAAACTTTTTTGAATACCTTTGCTAGAAGTAATTTGCCCTTGCTAATTTGCATATAATGTCATTTATGACTCTGCTAATAGGGGTTATTTTAATGTCTTCATAAAGCTTCTTAGTTATTATTGGCTACACTGTTTTCTATATTCTATCATATTTATTTTATTACATCTTCTTCTCTGTGAGAAATATGTTCATACTTGCACCTATAGATATTCCCTTTAAGGTTTAGAATATAATTAATTCTAAGGTGCTTGAAATTGGACTCAAACCCTATAACAAAGGTCACTAATTTTGGTTATTATAAAAGCTTTTAATTATTGCTTTATATATATATAAAATATCTAAATTTCTATATTTTAAATGGAATTAAGTGACACTCTACTACTGCTTAATCAGCTGCATGGTGGTAGTGATCTCAATAATTAGCTTAAAATTCCTCTACAGCTATTACAGAGAGTAAAAGAGAGCTCTGTATGGCAAGAATAGGAAATTTTTAGAAATAAACTCTATGAAAGAATTAGAAGATCTAATGATTAAAGATCTGGGAGATAAGAAATAATTTGAAAATATCAAATTCGTTCACTTCTTTAATTAACAAGATTAATAATCAAAAACATCTTTGATTATAAGCTGCTTGTTTCATAACTTTAGAAACGCACAAATTATTTTCAAGGGATTACTCTACCAGCGTACATATGTCCTACAACAACATAACAAAAATCAAATCATAAATATCTAAGACTTACAACAACTACAATACATAGATTTTTCATAGAAACTTGTTGATGGTATCCAAGAAGTTAAAATATAAACTTGGTGTGTGAAAAATGATAAAATATTCAGCTAACTATTGCATAATGGTTGCCAATTTTAAATAACCCTGAAAACTGACCACATTACAAATAATTAATACACCACTTATAACAAATATGCTGCTACTATTCAAAAAATAAAACACCAAACAATAGCTTTTCAAAATAATATATGCTACTTCATATTAAATAATCCTCATCAAATTCTGTATGACTTGTATGACTGAAGGAATTTTTTTGGAAAAATGTTTAATTGTATACCGAGCAAATGTAATCTAAATTAATAAATGAATGAATGAATCTTCAAAATATATCTTTCTCCTTTAATAAAGAATTCTATCTTTTTATCTGTAATTAGATAATATAAAGTTTCGAAAAAGATACTTCTAAATTTAGTTTGCGATTGATTATCTATTATTAATAAATATAAATACAAATAATAACTACTGATCATTTCTTCTAATCTCAAATGACATCACTACTTACTTTAATTTATTACATTTTAATTTCAAAAATACAAACTAACAAAAAATCCTCAAATATTTTCTAATTCTAAATAAATTAATTAATATCATTTGTTTCCTTGCTTGTTTCACTTAAAACAACTACTTACAATTTTTCGAAATCGTAATATATTAAAATCATTATTTCTTCTTTTTTGTGATTACATTTCGTTTATGCTTTGGATTTTTCTACTTAAGTATCCTCTTACTTTCGTTTTAATTACAAAAAATGCTTTGACTATTCTATTTCAAAAGATAACAGGCTGGCTACCCAAATTACAAATTAATAAAATTTATCTTTTTGATTTTTTATAAATATATAAATTAACACTCATATAGAATCATTAAGCATACAAACTTGAGTTTTGCTCATTTCCTTTTCAAATGTAAAATATAATCAAAGGAAGAGAAATATAGAAACTTGTCAATTTTCACACTCACGAAAGCAGAAAGAAACTCAAAAGGAGAAAAATTTTTTTTTTGAAACTAGCAAATACTCTTAAAAGTATATTTTAAAACATAATACATATTCATAGAGAGAAAATTTTTGATATTCAGAGATTTTTTAAAGAATTTATAAAGTTTTTATATAAAATATTTACAGCGCATCTATTTTGATAGCTCAAAGTAATCATATTTTTTTTAATGTGCAAACATTTCATATTTTTTTATAGAAAAATTTAAAAAATAAATATTTTGCTTGAAGATTTGATTTCCAAATTTCACCAATTTATTTTTAAGGTGAATTTTTAAAAAATGGCTACATTATTTACTTTTAAATATTTAAATAATTTTGAATTCTTGGTTCAAACATGTAAAGCATTAAGAGCACATATATTTTGATAGGATCTGATATGGAATATTCTTTATTATGAGCATCCTTTTTTATAATTAATAGAGAAAATTTAAAAATAAATATTTCTTTATTTTATAATTTTTAATTATTAACAATTCAAATGATAAAAAGATATTTACTTTCTTTACTTAAAGATGTTTGTATTGGTTTATCTATTTTTTATAAAAAAATTGATGGATTTGTTGCCAAATCAAATATTGGCTGTGAAATTCACAAATCAAATGATAAAAAGATAATTACTTTATTTACTTGAAAATACTTGTATTTATTTATTTACTTATTAAAAAGAAATTGATTAATTCGTTGCCAAATCAAATATTGTGAATAAAAATTAAATATTTATAGAAATGCATTATTTTTTGATGATTTCTAAACTATTAAGAAATCAAATATAAAAAGATAGTTCCTTTATTTTGAAAATATTTGTTTTCATTTATTTATTTTTTCTAAAGAAATTAATTAATTAATTTGTTACCAAATCAAATATTGGCTATGAAAATTAAATAAATCATAAAAAAGTAATTACTTTCTTTACTTAAAAATACTTGTATTTATTTATTTACTTATTAAAAAGAAATTTATTAATTTGTTTTTAAATCATATATTAAAAACATTTACTAAACTTTGTAAAAAATATTCGTATTTATTTTTTGTAAAGAAATTGATAAATTATAAAAATAAAATGAAAAAAGGTAACTACTTTATTTACTTTAAAATATTTTAATTGTTTTTTTAAGAAAATTGATTTATTTTTTGCTGAATAGAGATAATTCCTACACCAATGTTCACTTCCTAGCAGCTGCTACACCAAAAAATGAGCCTTCAGCTGAAAATTAAATATTTTTAATAATGTATTTTTGTTTGATGATTTAATTAAAAAATGATAGATAGTGACTTTATTTTCTTGAAATTAATTTTATTAATTTATTTTCTTATTGGCTATGAAAATTGAATATAATAGCCAAGTATTATTGTTTGATGATGTATAAATTATTAACAAATCAAATGATAAAAAGATAGTGAATTTATTTATTAGAAAATACTTCTATTGATTTATTTATTTATTAGAAAATACTTTATTGTAAAAAAGAATTGATTAATTTGTTGCTAATTCAAATATTGGCTATGAAAATTAAATATTAAAAATTATGAGTTTTTTTTGTTTGATGAAAAAGAAATATTTATAAGAACAAAAAAATTTAGTGGACATGAATGTTTGATTTGCTCCAAATTAAAATTATAACTTTAATAATTAAGCATTGATTTGTAAAAGTTGAAAGAATACAAGAAAGATATATTAATCATATAGATTTATCTATAAGATTGTTTTTAATTAAATATTTCTTGTTTGTTAATCATACTAAGCATCTTCTTCAAAACATATTTGATAGTTTTAAATGAAGATATTAATTGTTAATGGATACCCTGATACAAAAGATGGGCTACAATCTTTCTTAGGATTTAGATATTTAGTTTAAAAGATTTTTATGGAATAAACAATTATTGTTGATATGGATACTGAATTTGTAGTCAGAAAAATACATGAGCTTGATGATGTTTTATATGAATCAACAAGTACAAGTATAAAGACTTCTTCTGGTAGAAATTTTGATAATTTTGACATGATTTTTATCACTGGTGATCCATATCTGAGACCATGGAGTAAAAAGTGTTAAAACGTTTAAATTTTAGTCAGAATGTGTTTGAGAACACGTAAATTCTTATTTGCTAGCAGCTTTGGAATGGAAACATTGGTTTTCTAATCTGCAGCTAATTTTGATCGCTCTGTCAATATAATTAATGGAGATGAAGGTGGCCGTCTTACAGATATGCCCCAATACTCTACTTAAATTAAAAATCTCTCAAACATGGACTTTTTTTTGGAAAATACAACAGGAGATTTATATTAATTTAGTAATGATAAATAAGAATGGTCTACTAAAATAAATACAGGTTTTCATAGCACCTTAGCAGCACAAACTTATTCAACAATTGGAAAATTCTTAGTTAAAGGTAAATCCATTTGATTAATAATAAATTATTTCAATTCAACCATTTTTTAAGTATTAAACGATGACTTTATTTCCAAAAAAGTCTTTGTTTACTTTTAAATCTCTACTTAACAAGTATTTTTTAATACAAAAAGCACCGACTTATAGACCTAAAAACAATATAGAAGGTTCAAATGCAAGTAATTCTTATGTTTCTAAGAATTCAGAAGCTATTTGTTATGTTAAGAAGCATTATATTCTTCATTGGGTTTTTTAGGATTTGTAAAGCACTCATTTCTTAGTTTAGAAGAAGAGCAAATGGGACATTCACCCTTTCTCTTTTACTAACTCTGAAACAACTTTTATAACTTTAGCTGAATCTGATTCTGGTCCTTTGATTGTTTAATTTGGAGATTACATTACTGGATGTTAGTTTGAAGTTATTCCTAAATATTTTGAATCATTGATTCCTTTAAAAAATTTCATTTATAATAAACTTCTTATGATATCAGAAAATAGATAATCGAAGATATCTATTTTAAATATTAATTCATCTGTTTCATCTGCAGATATTATGAGAGATATAAGATTGAGAGATGAAACTAAAAATTAAAGATCTTTAAAATTTGATAAAATTGCTGGAGAAAGAACTTCATCTGCTAAATAATAATCTAATAGAACATTCAGAAACAGTGGTTTTGCAGCTACATCAAAGAATATAGGAATCATTGTCTCTTAAAATGCTGTTGGAAATCAAATTGTCAAAGCAAACTCTCATAAAGATTTACTTAAAGTATTTTATTTATAAAATGAATTTATTTTAATGTAATTTTAATTTAGAATAAAAAGAGATTTATGAGCATTTATGAAGAAGGAGGTTCTAAAGTTCTCAAAGAATATAGAGATAAAATCAATTAGCAAGAGAATCTAAAGTTAAGAGGAAATTCTACCTAGTAAAAAGATGATGAATAGTCTGGATTGCCTTCTTTTGAATAACTTCTCTAAGCACGTTTAAAAGAATTAGGAATATAAGATGATGATGATTTCAATGATGAAGAAGAACCCATCACTAGAGAGTAAGTTAGAAGATATCTTCATCCTTTTTTAAATAAAGAATACCTATATGAAACTACTAATTGGGTACCAGGAACTTTAAAGTCAAAGGAAAGAAAACCTGCAATCAGAATTAAATAAGAAGAAATGTTTAAAGGACATTTTCATAAATATATTAAAGAGGAAAAATCTCTATTGAATAACCAAATCAGATCTTAATCTGTTCTCTCAAGAAAAGGATCCTAATAAAGTATTTCCTCAAATATTTCTAAAATACCATCAATTCTAAATAATGATCCCTACAAATCCTAAGAAGAACTGGATAGAGAATACTACAGAAAAGAATCATAAAAAAACTTAGGTCCTAAGAGCTTCGTATTTTCTGTCTAGAAATCCAAAGTCCATTCTAATATAGACCCAAATTTTATACCTAATTATGTCAATTAAACTCCAACCAAAACAACTGTTAAAAATTATTCATATAGACCAACATAAAAAAAAAATTGGATTGGAAATTCAGATTTCATGCTCATAGTGTGAGCTAATATTTCATTCTAACACATATTTCTAAATTTAAAAAGTATTTAAATTTTTAAAATTCAGCTAAGCTTGCTTCTTTCACATTATTAAAAGCGGGATTTGAGATAAATAGATGGATTGAAGAAAATTTGATAACCTAAAGTAACAAAAAAGCTAAGCTATTGAGCATTTGTTTGTAAATAATTAAAAAATAAGAAAAACTCTTAATAAAGTATATTTAAATTAATAAATTAAAATAACTTATTATAATTACAACTATTATATAAAATAATATAAAATAATTCTTTTTAACTTTTAAAATGCTTACTCTTCTTCGTTCTTTTTATCAATTGATACACGATATTATTCATTTACTTATTATTTTTTATTTTTCTTTTGTTTAATTTTGGTAATAGTTCTTCATAAATAAACGAATGAATGAATGAATGAATTAATGAATGAAGGAAATTTACTCTGATAATTTCCAAGATGAATAGATAGATATTTTTAGTTTTGTTAGCTTAAGCATGATTTTTTCTATAATTTAATATTTTAATATATTGAGTTAGATAGGATGTGAAATGAATTTGACTCTCTTAATTAAGTATATTTAAATTAATAAATTAAAATGAAGTATAAAATTACAACTAATAAATATAAAATAATTCTTTTAATTTTTAAAATACTAATCTACTTACTTACTGTTCATTTTTATTTTTGATAAAGATATTAATTTACTAATGATTTTTTATTTTTTGTTTGTTTGATTGATTTTGGTAATAGTTCTTAATAAATAAATGAATGAATGAATGAAGGAAATTCACTCTGAAAATTTCGAAGAAAGAAAGATAGATAGATATATTTAGTTTTGTTAGCTTAGGCATAGACTTTTTCTATAAATGAATATATCTATATTTAGATAGAATATGAAATGCATTTGATTAATTTTCATCAATATGCTTCCCAAGAAAGATTTTCTTATTGAGATTGTACTTTAGTTTCTGCCCTTGTGTCATAATTTTCTATGGACAAATGTGAATTGACACACTATGGATTTTTACTTTATCTTTTAGTTAGAGGTTTTTTAATGTCTTCATCTTCACTTTGATTTGAGCTTATGCATTCACAGCCAAACATTTTTAAAGAGACGATTGCATAGAAAAGGGAGTTTAGAAAACCCATAGACTAGCTGAGTATGTATAGAATTATAGTAGCATCTTCAAAGTACTAGCCAGAGTATTCAATAATCCTAATAAGGATCAAAGGGATTTAGCAAAATAATAGAATGAGAGGATAAAATACAAGCTTCATTATTTCGCTGTCTGATATGTTTCTAAATTTTAATCTATTTTAAAAGTAGGCTTTAAGTACTTTGTAAATCATAACAATATTAAATATAAAGCCAACGGATTAAGGTATGTAAAAATAAACCATCTGCAGCATTTAAGTTATGAAAGGGTCATCACTACATACTGTACAATATGTTTCTTTATAAGGATCATTATGACCAACTAATTCAAATACTACAAATATCAAGGAACATAAGAGTGGTATCAAAAAGTTTCTTTTCCAAAACATTTTAAAAGCAGATTTTTTATAGAGCTTCACCTCTTTAACCATTTATAAATATAATGAATAAGAGATACTTGTCGTGCAAATGCATGAACTAATATCAAATGTCTAAATATATACAGCTTAAATATAACACAATGTTCCATCTATATAAGCATTACCATCTCTAAGCATCCAAATAGATCTTGATAAAGCAACAAAACAATACAGCAGATCACTTGCGCATAGCATTATCACTAGATCATGAGAGAAGCAACGAAATTTTCTATTAAAAATATACACTAAAATGACTGATAAACTTGTAATAAATGATAAGCCGCTAACAGCAGATAGTGCTATTAGCCCATTTGTTTAATCTATTGCCATAGAATATAATAAATCACAGAAAATTTTGCAAATTCAAACAATTAAAATTGCTTTCTTGCTTGCCTTGCTTTGTTACTTCTGATTAAACTTTTTTACTTAATGTTGAAATCTTTTAGGACTTTTAGTTTTTTTTTTTTTTTTTGTTTTTGCTTGTTAATATAATTGCTTGTTTTTTGTTTGTTTGTTTGTTTGATAAATGCAAGGAAGAATGTATTGAAAATCTTGATGGAAAATTTGAATGTTATTAGCACTAAAATTAATAAATTTAATAGCTAGTGTTTAAGTTAAAATTAAGAGGTACTAATGTAATAAAAGATTCGAAAGTCCTTTTTATTTTTGTGTTGCAGATGACTATTAACTTGAATGTAAACAGACAGATTCTAATATTGTTCATTTGAATTTGTTGAATTAGCTACAATTGTATACAAAAATATGAATTAATAGAAATCATTTAAATTATATTCATCAATTGATAAATAATAATATCAGATTAGGAAAACTATTAATAGTTAATTAAATCAATCAAGATGTACCTTTTTATTAATTAATAATTATTTTATAAAAGAAATTAATTGTAAATTTTCTAAATATCTCCAGAGGATATTTTTATACCATAAATTTCCTTTTATAAAAGATTTAAATTGCAACTTTTCTCTCTTTGCTTTTGAACAATTTCTAAATCTAAAAAAGGATTTGTAAATTTACTTCATAAAATCCAATATTTATTAAATCAAAAATTATCCAATTTACTTCCTCCTCCTTCTTTAATTAAAAAACTACAATTATTTAAATTTTTCACCATCAATTAGATGTATTCTGTTTTCCTTGTCTAAAATTTATTTCTTTTCTAATTTATATTTATTTGCTATTGAAGGAAGGAAGATATTACCTTTAAATTTATGAAAATTCTTTTAGCAAATTGTTTAAAACAATTGTTTTTTCTTGGAATTTTCTTTTAGAAAGTGGGGTTTTATAAGAATAATTAATTCTTCAATGATATGTTAATTTTAAATAGAGCATATTCATAAACTATAAACAAGATAAATTTATTATGTATGAGTAAGCAAATATTTAATAGAATGAATTATTAAATTTATTTCTATTGCTTGTACAAATAACTTAAAGTTAGATAAAATATATTACTTAATTCTTGTGAATCAAAGAATTTAATCAATAAATAAAATAAAAAGTTAAAATTTTTATTTTTTAAACTAAATTTACTCAAAAATAATTTTATTTTATTTTAATTTGTTTTTTTAAATATTTATTAACAAATTTTAGAGAAATCTACAAATTTTCCAAACCTTTGCTTCTTAAGATTTATTTGTTTTAAAAAATTGTATTATTTATGAATAACAATAACATTAAATAAATATTAATAAATTATGATTGGCTAATTAAGAAAAAAGTAAATATTTTCATTTTTAAACATTAATATTTATTTAGGCAGAAGTAAATTTATTTGTATTTGCTTTTTAAATATTAATTTGCATATTGAAGAAAAAATTAAAGATAATCAGCTCCTCAAAATTTTGATCAATTTTTTATGAATTATTGATGTTTTTAAACACTGATGATAACTAACTTATTAGTTATTCATTTTCAATTTCCATTAAAAATCAATCAAAAACTTTTATTTTTACTAATTTTAAGCTTTTTTATCTTTAATAGATTTGTGTATTTATGAAGACTTTTAGATAACAGCAAGCATTTTAAAACGGTTATTTTTTTTATTTATTCATGGCAGTAAGCCATAATTAATCTGATAAGTTATGATAAATTTTATAAAGAATATTTAAAGTTAAATAAAATTATCAGAAGAGAAAATAATAAATAACTAAATAATTTTTTGGATTGAATAAAAAATTTATTTTGAAAAAACTAAAGGATGGCAAATCTGATTGGGGTGTGTAGAATTTAGTAAAATAATAATAAAAGATTAATGTTGATTTTAAATTGAAATTTTAACATATTTAAAATAAGATTGCTGGATAGCTTTTAAAAGGAAATTTCAATTGAAAGTATTACAGAAAATGAAATTGTTTAGGCAAGAGAAATGATAGTTGAATTTGAGTATATTTTTTAATTATTTCATAAAAATAATATTTTTTTTTAGAGAAGAAGGATTTAAGTCAAAGAATTTTGAGAGTTGCAAATAATTGATTGTTAAGTAGATGTCTAATAATTACTTATAGAAAATATTTCTCACTTTAAAGTAATTTCTTTTGTTTAATAAATTTTAATTTTCTTATTCACTTTTACTTAGAAAATAAAACAACATTTAAAGTCTATGGAAAGATATTTAATCTAAGCTTAATGAATTAAATAATTTAGAGAGTCTTTATGTAGATTTGAAGTAAATTTGTTTTATCTTAATTCAAGTTATTTAGTTTTTTTAGACATAATAGCTTAGGAGATAATAGCTTTTATCCTTATTTTATGAGAGCTAACAATTAAATTAAGCATTTACAATTACTTCTAGGAAATAACCACTTTTCAGATAAATTTATTTCTATTTTGGTTGAAAATTTATCTAATAAAACTCAGCTTACTGAATTAATGTTAGACTTTTCATACAATATAATAAAAAAAGAAAGTGTATTTTAGATAACACAGTGCGTTAGGAACAGCCTCACCAATCTCTCTAAATTTGCTTTGTATTTAACGTAAATTAAACATAAGCTTAAATATATTAAATACATTTTTTAATAGAGGAAATAACGGATTTAAAAATCAAGAAATCAATATAGATTTAGGATTTTTATCAAATTTAAATAGCTTTTATTTAGATATGGCGTAAACAATTTCTTTAATAAAATCTATAAAATATTCAATTTGTTTAAAAAATATCAGTGCAGTTAGATTAAATGATGATAACTTTATTAAAGTAGTAAGCTGTATTAAAAATGCAAATTCTATTTCTGACCTCTATTTGGTTTTTAAGTAATCAATTAATTTAATTTATTAATTTTTTCAATTCAGTAAATTTTAAAATAGCAACAATAACATCACTCAATAGGGTTTTGACTTTCTAAAACAAACAATAAAATAGTTTGCTTTCAATTTATCTAATTTTGAAATCAATTTCAGGTAAAAAATATTTTCTCTACTTTAAGATTTTGAAATTATTATCTTAATACATAAGGAGCAACTTATATGAACCAGACATCTAACAAACAAATGAATTAATTAGTATTTTGCTTAATAAGCCCAATATTCAAACTATTTAAGTGAATGATTCAAGGTAAATTTTATTTAAAAGAATAAAAATTGGGCTAAAATATTTTTTAAATTAGATATTATGAGATAATGAGTAATTTAGAGCTTGAAATATAATCAACACTTTCTTTTTTTATTGCTATTGAAAAGTTGAAAATTTCTAAATTATGAAAACTCTTAATTAATTTAAGAACCAAAACTTTCTAATAATTAAAATAATTTGTTCTTTCTTCTTCAAAAATTAAAATTTTGTTCTGTTCATTTTTATTTAAAGGTTCTAATTTTTGGAATAATCAAAGTTATTTATCATTGAAATTTAATTCTCAAATGTCTTATTATTATGAAAATATTTTCTTCATTAAAATAATTTATGAATTTAACTTTGAATTATAAATTTTTTTGTTTTATATCATAAAAAAATTTAGCAATATTTTAGCTTTTAAATAAATCTGAATGACTGATTAAAAATCCGAAATTTAAATATTTTAGAATAATTAAGTGTAATATTTCTAATAATACTAAAGTCTTCTATTAATAACTATATCAAACTTAATATTATTCAAAATTACTATAATTAAAGTATATTTTATCTGTCAAAAGATATTTACTCTCTCATTAAACATATGGTAATACTAAGTCCTTTTTTTATTAAATCATCAAATTTACATACAGTTAAAAGATGTTTATTCACTTAAATCTAATTTACTTGATTATACATCTATCTAGCTTATGATTTGTATTATGAAGAAGAATTCAGGTAATTAAATAGTTGAGAATAACTGAGTGAGTGTAATGTTAAAGTATTCTCATTTTTTCACTTAAAATTTTAATCTAATTTCCTTGATTCTATTTATATCTAACATACAATTTGGATTATTAAGAAAAATCTGTATTTAAATATTTGAGGATAATGAAGTGTAATATTTTTGATAATACTAAAGTATTCTAATTTACTAAAAATAAAAAAATCTAATTTGAATTATTATGCATCTAACTTATGATTTGTATTTATGAAGAAAAATTCAGGTAATAAAATAGTTGAGAATAACTAAGTATAATATTTTTGATCATGTTAAAGTATTCTAATTTATGAGTGCACATTTACTTTTATGTATGGTGATGATTTTCTTTATTTTTTTCAGTTGAAAATTAACAAAAAATATAAATTAATTAAATTTTTTGCATTTCTTTGAATTAATAAAGAAATTATTTATTTTCACATCACATAATAATAAGTAAAGCTGATAAATTTAAGTGTAGGAAACCATTTTTAATATAGAAATTAGAATTCAGAATGAAGAGATTATTTATTTAAGTATTATTTATAATAGTGAGTTGTCTGCTCAAAGATACTCTCTCTGACACTATAAAAAAGCAGACTATTACAGTTAACTTTTATTAAAATTAAGATAATTATGTTTTAGATTCTACTTTGTTGAATCTGCAATTTTCAGTGGATTTGCCAACAATAACAACAGATATTTTATAGAATGCAATCGACATCAAGTTAAAAAACTTAGTTAATAATGTAGACTTCAGTTGGCAGGTTGTAAATAAAGTTGCAAACAACTTATTTCAAATAAAAATAAAATACATGACAAGCATCTACGTTAAACAATTGTATCTCTATTTTATCAATCCTTATGCTATTCATGATTAGAATTCTAACTATTTGAGTCTAGATTCATATACTATATCTGTGAGTGTGGGTCCAGTTGTTTTCTTCGAAAGCTATCAAAGCTCAGAAATAGATGTCATGAAAACTATTCTTTTTATTGTTATTTGCATCTTTTGTGGCTTTTACTTATTAATTTACACATGTAGATATCTAAAAGAAGGACTTAATCTTTTTTGGGCTTTTGTAGATCTAATACAGCTTTATAATTTGTTTCTCTTTTTGGATACAAATCACTTTGAAAATGTAAGTAAATTGCTCAAGTAATGCAATATATTAAATTTCTGGTACATTGATTTCATTAACAAATACTATGACACTTAATTTATGCAACATGCAATTGAAAATCCATCAACTGCTTCTATAACTAGTCTACCATATCCCTTCATATAAAATTAATATACATCAATCTTCATAGTAAATGCATTCTTCCCACTCTTCATTGTTGGATCATCTATTTTATTAATGCTAACATCACTAATTGTGTGCCCCTAATCCAGATTTAGAATTCAAGGTATCCTTCGTAATCTTGCATAATTTTCTCTTCTTATTAGAGGAACTCTCATATCCTGCTGCTAAATATTTATTAGTGCTTTTCTTTTCTTCAAAAACTTTACAGGAATTATAAATATAGTTACATGTATAATCACTATAGTCTACTATACTATATCCATCATAGCCTATGCCTATGTATTAAATATTGGATAACCCATTCCCCTAGCAGAGTAACAAACTAAAGACAAATATGGTAAATTCATTCATTTCGAATTTAATTTTTAACTCAAATATTTATTTTTATGAAATTATGATAACCTAAAAAACATTTAAACTTTCAATTAAATAATTTCATTTGATTTAAAAATATTTTCTATTCAAAACAGTTTTTTTTTAAATATTTTATTATCAGAACAATTTCATTCCAAAATAGCTTTTTTAATGGATATTTATTTAGTTTTTATCCTTTTATTTCGGTGTATTAACTAAGAAACAAAATTGTATCAAAATGCTTTAAAAAAGTTTAATTTTCTTAGATAAACTCCAAGTTTACCAAACTAAAAATGTTTTATTTTGGGATAACTTTTTATGTTTTTGACAGAATAATATCATTTATTTATAAAATTGCTTTTGTATTTTTAAATCCCGAACAGTTGATTTTTAGAGAAATAACTAATATTTCTTTAAAGAAAACAATAGATTTATCTGAAAAGTGTTTAGAATAATTTCTGAAAAAATAAAAACTAATCAAAGTAAATGAAGCAAGAATGTCAATTAAAAAAAACTAAATTAAAAATTAATACATATTCTTACTTGAAACATTTTGAAATAAAATTATTTAAATGAAATATTTTTGTTAAGAGTTTGCTTTGAGAAAATGAAAGGCACAAAAATTTGAATGAAATCAATCGCTCTGCGTATTTATTTTACTACAACACTATTTAAATAATATCATATTTTTTCTGAAAATATTATTTGAATAATAAGAAAAATTTTATATTAGAATAAATAATTTGTTTAAATAATGTTTTTGACTTGATTAAATTGAGAATATAAATATAATAAATAGGTAGTTTATATGAAGGATTGATTTTGAAGGCAGTTTTAAAAAGAAATTTCAACATATTTTTTATGCTTAGAAAAATAATAATGGCAATCTTTATAATTTTTTTGGATAACCAGTAGATGTTGCAGATGATATTTGTTTTGGTAGTTTAAATTATATTCATGGGTTTAATATCTTCTAAGCTTCCTTATGAATATGGCAAGAATAATATTTGGATGGTTTGCTCTGAATTCTTTTTGTCTGGATTTTTACTGTTGATGAGTGCATGGGTTGTTTTTGATTATCTTGGAGAAGATTTTATATTTTTTGCTAAAAGAATGGCACTTAGTTGGGTCATGTAAAGTGTAATTATTATGTCTATTTTCTTTAGATGTGTTGGAGTTGTTCAGGAATTTTTTTACATGCTTGAAAAGGAAAGAGAACAGTAAAAGCTAAATGAAAAACAATAACAATAAACAGATCCACTTATTTTAGATGAAACTACAGGAGTAAAATAGAAACTCATTCTTTACCATGACAACTTAAAAGGTACTCCTTAAGTCAATCCTAATGAAGATGTAGAAAATCCAGATGATTTCTAATACATTGAAATGCCAGATATTAATGAATTGATAAAGGAAGAATTAGAATAACAACAAAAAGAAATTAGCAAAGAAGAAAAGAAACAACCAGGATTCAATTTCCAAATAGAAGAAAATAATAATAACAATAATAATGCAGAAAATAATAACAACTAACATAACACAGATGATGAAGATGGTAATTAAAACACATAAAATTGATATCACCATCAATCATTCATTCTCTTTTCATTAATAATTAAAGAGTTTATTTTAATAATATTTTATTATACTCATATTTTATTCAAGTTTTCATGTAAACAATTAGTTAACTTTTCATTTTCCACTTCTATCAAATTTATGAAATTAATCATTTTTAATTAAACTAAATAAAAAAACAATATTTTAGAATTCATTAATTTAGGTTAAAGAATCTTTTAGTTAAAAGTATTTCAAACCTAGCTTTTATGAATTTTATTTAGCAAACTGTCTGTGTTAAATGCAGCTAAATTAAAAAGTATTTCATTTTTAATTATTATTTATTTGATAAAAAGAGTAAGTTTTGGTTTTTTAAATAAATAAAATAAAATTACATAATTGGAAATACTTCTATGCTATTTTAATTCAATTCAATAAAATTTTTTTTTATTTTTAACAAAATGAATAAAGAAAGAATTTATAACAATTTAAAAATTAATGAAATTCATACTAGTAGATAGATTTTTAAATAAGATATGTCTGTATTTCTATTTAATTTTTTAAAATTATTTGATAAATTTGAATACTTTTTAGATTGTGCATTGGAGTTGAAAAAACAAAGTAAAATTTTTTGAAATAAAAGATACAATAAATATTATGAAAATATTTACAAAAAGTTATTGAGCATACAAATAAAATAATAGATTAGTTTTTTTTCATTAGATATCTGTTTTACTATTAATAATGATTTTATTTTAATTAGATTTTATTAATTAAGAGAAACCTAATTATCAGATTTTAATTTAATTAAAAATTTTTAAATGCTTGTTTTTATGACTTAAATTTTATTAAAAAATA